>MU186539.1:33792-88712 GCA_016904865.1 Pissodes strobi | reverse complement strand
CCCGCAGTGTGGTGACTGAGGAATCCATAACTTGGGCAGTGGGGGAGTTCAGTCCATATAAGGCAGGAGGGCCGGATGGAATTATACCCATGATGCTGCAGGCGGGCCTTGACACGTTACTCCCTTACTTAAAGAGAGTATTCGAGGCCAGCATAGCACTAGGCTACGTTCCACAAGCTTGGAGAGCAGCGGATGTCGTCTTCATCCCCAAGGCAGGGAAGAGAGACTATTCCCATCCCAAGTCCTTTAGGCCTATAAGTCTAACTTCATTTTTAATGAAGACAATGGAAAAAATGATTGACAGGTTCATCATGGAAGAGATCTTAACTGATTCTCCTCTACATGATAATCAGCACGCCTACAGAAGGAGGAAGTCGACTGAAACGGCTCTCCATTCTGTAGTTAGAAGAGCTGAAAAGGCAATAGAAAACAAAGAAATGGCGCTAGCGCTCTTCTTTGACGTAGAAGGAGCTTTCGATAAGGCTAAAACGAAAACTATCTGTCAAGCCCTCCAGGCCAAGAGAACACCAGTTCATTTGGTCAAGTGGGTAAAAACGGCACTGAAAGACCGAAAGATCAGCGCCACGCTGGGAGAAGTTCGCGTCGAAGCCGGGGTAAGAGGGGGTTGCCCACAAGGCAGCTGCCTCTCGCCACATTTGTGGTGCCTGGTGATGGACAGCCTCCTGAGAAGGTTAAATCTTGAGGGATTCTACGCTCAAGCATATGCTGACGACGGACTAGTAATGATCACGGGCAAGTTCGTGAGAACGGTCTGCGAGCGTATACAGGTGGCGTGTCGGATAGTTCAAGGTTGGTATGAGGAGAATGGTCTCTCAGTAAACCCAGGGAAGAACGAACTCATTCTCTTCACAAGGAAACGAAATCTAACAGGTTTTATACATCACATACTCTACCAGACGAGACTGAGCCTAAGTCAACAAGTCAAATATTTGGGAGTTATTTTAGACAGTAAATTGACGTGGAAGGCACACGTTGAACAGGTGGTGAATAAGACAACCGCGATTATGTGGCAACTAAGGAGAACGGTAGGTAGGAAGTGGGGTTTAAAACCTTACATCCTCCAGTGGCTGTACACTGCTGTGAGAAGACCGAGTATTTCCTACGGATCCGTGGTCTGGTGGCCAACGGTGGCCAGAGCCACTAATGCCCAGAAACTGGCCAGACTGCAAAGGCTGGCTTGTTTGGGTATTACCGGAGCATTGAGAACAACTCCCGGAGCAGCACTGACCATCATCCTGGGGCTGCCGGACTTCCCGGTCTGGATTGAGAGAGAGGCAATGGCGGCTCACAAAAGGATGATCGACAGTGGCCTATGGCGAACGGACTACACAGGGAAAGGCCATACGACTGTTGCCGCCAAAATAAGTACGGATCTACCCATCATTGCGACCAAAGGCAATATTCCAGATGGCAGATTAAGACTGAGAAGGAATTTCCAAGTGGAATTTCCATCAAGGGAAGAGTGGCTGTCAGGCCAGATACATACGCCGAGCGGCGTACACGCATGGTACACTGACGGCTCATGAATGGCTAATACACAGTCATCCGGAGCCGGTGTATACCTAGACAACACTAAATCAGGAGAAAGCACTTCGCTGGGGAGATATGCCACTGTTTTCCAGGCGGAGGTGTTTGCTATTTTGGAAGTAGCAACCAAGGCGGAAGTAACAGAAGGTGTAGAGAGTATATATTTACTCGGACAGTCAAGCCGCTCTCAGGGTGATCCAAAGACCCAGGGCAAGCTGTAAGCTAGTTCAGGAATGTAGAGACGTCCTAGACAGATTGGCTGTGCGCAAGGAAGTAAGACTCAGATGGGCTCCAGGGCACAGTGGCATCGAGGGCAACGAACGGGCCGATGAATTGGCAAGACAAGGCTCAATGAGCCACCTCGTCGGTCCAGAACCTGGTCTGGGCTTAAGTAAAAGGCAAATCTCTCAGGAACTAAATAACTGGGCCTGGAACAAGACAAAGCACAATTGGAGAGGAAAAGAAGGATGCAGACAAGCCAAGGAAATGATTCTAAATCCTGACGGATCCAGAGCAAGGCGACTGCTAAAAAAGAGCCAAGAGGACATCAGGAACTTGGTAGGTATTCCGACTGGGCATGGAAGCCTAAACAGACATCTGCACCTTATCGGCGTGAGAGGACAGTCCACTCTGCCTGAACTGCGGGACAGGAGGAGGGAATTTGTGATAGGTGGAGTCGCCTAAGGAGGAAGATGCTGGGAGCACCAACACTTGCTCGGGAAGATCTAAAGGATCTGGACTGGGAGGACGTCCTCACTTTTATCAAGGTGACGGGCCGTCTCAGTGCGGGCCGGGTGTTGGAAGTAGCCAGGTAGGGGAGGGCGGATCGGGGATGGTGAAAAGGAACTTATAGGCCTACTTACCGGGCTTCGGCCCCCCCACCCTTACTACTACTACTACTACTACAGTGCCAATAACTTAATTATTAAGAAATATTTGCGCCTACTAATTATGTACTTAGAAATATTTTTTTCTTAAATATGAACTGCTTAGATATTAAAAAGAAAACCGTTTATTTATATGAATTTTTTGTCTTAAAATTGAATAAGAAATAACACCCTGACCTTAGTCGGATACTTAATTAACACCCTATATTTAAAGCTCATCTGAAGAGTAAAAGTGTAATTGTAAACAAAAAATGGTATATGCTTTAAGACCAGACGGCATAACGGAAAACCTCAACAAGGCGAGATTAATATTAAAAATCTAAATGAAATTAAAAAAAGTTTCTTGGAAGCGCCGCGCCGGGCATCGATCTATCGCATGCTAAGCGATCGCTCTACCATCTGAGCTAAGCCGCCGATGAAAATACGTACGTCAAAACTATATATAAGTATATAGTATAAATATTGATTGTAAATTTGGCAGGATTATCCAAATAAGACTTTAACACTTTCGCTGCTGACAGCTGTGGTATTACCTGTGTGCTAAACTTTGTGTTTCTCATTTTACTTGTATAAACTCTCTATATACATAAATATACTATTTTAACTAATATATACTGGGTGTTAGAGAATTTTGAACACCTGACACGGATCCGTGTCATGCGCATATAGCAACAATTTTTGTGTCCGACTTGGATTTGTGTCGGAAGTTTTTTATTTTGAAAACGTATAAAACGAATAAAAACTAAATTAACATAAATTTTAACATTTATTATACAGAGCATATCAAAATACGTAAAAACATACTAAATTTGTCAAATATACATAACATGTTAAAATGTAAAATAGTCATTCTGGAATACTCCGATAATTTAAACGATAAAATATGGGCACCCTTTTAGCTCTTCATTAGTCAATTTCTTCGAATTTTTGCAAGTAAATATCGTTATTTTAGGTTCCTAGGGTCTTGCCATATTATCCGCCATTTTGCCTTAAAATCAGCAGCAACATAAACCTGACCCGAAAACGGCACGTAAAACAAGAATTCCCTATGCCTTAGCTATATGCTCTCAACCGTACGTTTACCTCCACCTGCTGCTAGTAGCGTACTTAGAGCTTAATTTTTATATTACGCGCGACACGGATCCGGGTCGCGCGCACATAGCAACATGTACGTGGTGACACGGATCCGTGTCATCAGCAGTCAAAGTGTTAAATGCTTCTCGATAGTGCCAAAACTCGAAATGGTGAATAGTTTAAATGTAACAATCTCGTCTTCTGAGCAGGTCTCGTCAGGTGATTAGCATTTGTATAAACAAATTATTTTTCTTGAGAAAAAGATATAAACCTTAATTTTTTGTCCTATATATTGTCCTTGAAAAGTTTATTTTTCCGACATTTTCGAAACTGAATTTTACCTATCGAACTGTTGTCTCGGTTTTCGATCCTCGCAACTTTCTCAGCACTAGAACAATCCAAAGTGACCCCTTTTTTCAAAAATATTCTCGCCAATATCAATAAGGTTCGAAGGACCGTCAAATAAAATATGTCTAGTATTCGACAAGTATCGTGTATCAGAGCAAAATATTGTAAAATCGCACATTTGACGTAACAACTCGGAAACGGAAAATCGGATCGCCAAAAATAATTAACCATATGCGGCTCTCAAGTTTTGCGTTAAAAAAAGCGTGCCAAATCTCAAATTTTCATTTATAGAGTCATTCTTTCTATATTGGTCAATGAAAACGGGAGTTCCCTAAAATATTTATTTTTTAAACCGCAATTAAAGGAGAGATTAACTTCACTTCTGCACGTTATCTAAGATGGTAACACAAGTTAAAAACACTTTGAAGAAATTAAATACAAACTACCTGTGAGCCTTTGTTAGTAGTACCATACACGACATTAACCCGGCCTAAGAGAGCCCAGAGTAATCTCCTCTGAATCCACTTAGGTAACTCTCAACAGACGCGCCCACGGCGCGGGGATGGGCCCTACTCTCTTGTAAGTGGCTAAATTCTGTTGGGGACCCAGTATTGCGGAGTATATCGTTTTGCCCGTGCCCAGGGATACGGGCGAAGACCATACCGGCGAAGGAGGCATAGAGGGAGGACTTTCTAAATGGCGAATTCGGAGTAAGTGGCAGCCTAGATTTTAAGGTTAATTTAAAATCAAAACAGCAACGTCTGATCCACAATGGGCGGCTGCAAACAGCGACTGAAACTTAAACTTATAAACCCGTCTGGCCAGCGTGGTGTTTTAAGGCTAAATACCCCTAAATGAAAAATACCAATAAATAAAACTTTAGTACCCCAGGTGAGTAGGGCTATGCGCTCAGAATCTCACACTGATAGTGAATCAGTTCGTCCCACGGATTCTGGGGGGGGGGAGACAAAAAGTTGGCACTACGAGGATCGACATCAACTTACTTGACACTACAAATAGCAACCTACAAAGCAAGATCCTTACTCTCCAACGAACGATTGACTGAGCTGGATGCAGAATTAGAATACATTAAGTGGGACATCGTTGGTCTATGCGAAGTAAGAAAACATGGAGAACAACTCATAAAACTACAGTCAGAGTATACTTTCTACTATGCCGGCGAGGAGAACGCTTCGGTCGAGGGCACGGGTTTTTTAATCCACAAAAGCCATAACCCATCGCAGGCATCGAATCTTTCAAAAAAATATCCTCTAGAGTAATTTATGTATACTCAGATTAAACAGTAGGTACTGTGTCATTCAAGTTTACTCACCAACTACCTGCCACACCGATGAAGAGGTGGATCTCTATTATGAGGATGTAAACCTAGCGTGGGAAGATTAGAAAACTCATTTTACAATCTTGTGCGGTGATTTAAATATCAAAATGGAGCTAAAAACCGATGACGCGGAAACTTCAAACGTGGCGAGACGCTGTTCGGATTTTTGATACAGAACAATCTGTTTCTTATGAACAGTTTCTTTTGCAAGAAGCCGAGTAGGCGATGGACTTGGAGAAGCCCGGATGGCCACGTAAGAAATGAGACAGACTTCATAATAACTGATAAGAAACAGATGTGTTAGTGCTGCACAAATGTTCCACTGGTAGTGACCACCGTATGGTAAGGGCAAAAATCTCATTGAATTTGAAAATTGAAAGCTATAAAATGGTCAATAGGCCAAATAGAAAAATTTGGCAGCCTCCGAAGGATAGCTGCGGTTTCCAGCGCCACATTGACAATCTATTAGAGAGACTACACACGGAGACAAGCATCGATGCGTTGAATGATGTCATAGTTACCGCTCTGTCAGAGAGTCAACAAAAGTATTGTCCAAGAACAAAAAAGGACGGAAAAATTACCGAAACGTCTAGACAACAAATACAGAAGAGGAGGGTCAAAAGAAGCGAAGGAATATCTACAGACAAGGAGATGAGGGAGATGAACAGACGAGTATCTAGAGCAATAAGAAGTGATATAAGAAGCTAAGAAAGAAAAGAAACCGAAAAAACTATAGAGAACAACAAAAGTATGAAGGTGCGTAAGAAACTCACGAACGGACGAAAAGAAATGTGCAAAATGAGGGACAGAGAGGGAAAACTTACAACCAACAGAAAGGAGATACTGAAAATCGTGGAGGAATTTTATCGGCTGCTGTATGAAAGTCGGCTTAATGCTGACGGTAACGTTGAACCTGAATTCCTGACATCTGAAAGAGGAATAGTCAATCAAGGGTCTGAAGAGATACCTGATATCACCATAGGGGAAATAAAGCTGGCCTTGACGAAAACTAAAAGCAATAAAGCATAGGCGAAGATAATGTAGCTGCCGCCGCAATCAAAATAGGCGGCCAACGATTACTCTGTCTTTTCAATAGCACAATTCCCAAAATCTAGCAAAACCCATTGTTATTATATTACATAAAAAGGGGATATAGCTGAGCTGGACAATTACCGACCGATAAGCCTTTTAAGCCATTTTCACAAACTGTTTACACGAATTATAACTACCCGTCTCGAAAATAAACTTGACTTCTACCAACCGGTTGAACAAGCGGGATTTCGCCACGGATTTGGGCCTCATGACCACCTTCAAAGCGTTAACACACTAATCGAAAAGACAAATGAGTATAACATGCCTCTCGTCTTGACATTCGTCGACTTCCATAAGGCTTTCGATACAGTTGACTTGGGCGCGGTCTTGAAAGTGCCCCGGGAGTGCAGAGTCGACTACCGACCTATTCAAACTTATTCAAAACATCTATAAAAACGCAACAATGATGGTAAAATTGCATGACAATACTGACCACATACCTGTAGGGCGCGGGGTGAGGCAGGGCGATACTTTGTCCCCCAAATTGTTTATTTCAGTCCTGGAGAGCGCTTTCAAGCAACTGGATTGGAGCCAAAGGGGTATAAACATAGATGGTAAAAACCTGACTAACTTGCGCTTCGCAGATGAGATAGCTTTGATTTCGGATAGCCTTGAGGAAATGATGGTGATGATGCAGGAACTGCAAGAGGTGTGCGGAAGAGTTGGTCTGAATATCAACATATCGAAAACAAAATTTATAACAAATCTTGTTCCCAGTGGCAGCTTAGACATTGGCACCAATGAAATTGAGATGGTGGATAGTTACATGCACCTCGGCCATGAAGTTAGCATCTCCAGAGATAATCAAACCCGTGAACTGAGGAGAAGACTCGCTCTCTCGTGGGCGGCATTCGGGAAACTTAAAAACATAATCAAGAGCGATATTCCGGTCGACCTAAAGAGAAAGGTCTTTAATCAATGTATGCTACCGGTCATGACGTACGGATCCGAAACTCTAACGTTAACAACTGTAACCGCCAAGAAACTTAAAGTGACACAGAGAAAGATGGAGAGAGCGATGCTTTACGTTACCCTGAGAGACCACATACGAAACGAAGACCTACGCAGAAGAACTGGCGTTGACGATGTTATCAGTGTCGTGGCGAGGCTTAAATGGAACTGAGCCGGTCATGTGATCCGGATGCAAGGTGATCGATGGACAAAACGACTGCTTGAGTAAAGGCCTCGAATGGATAAACGGAGTAGAGGAAGACCACCCACACGCTGGACAGGTGACGTTAAGAGAATGGCCAGCAACTGGATCCAGGCATCACAAAGTAGAAGCGAGTGGAAGAGAATAGGCGAGGCCTATGTCCTACAATGGATGCAAAGGGCTACTTGATGATGATGATGATCTGTGAGCAATCCTACTATGCCGAGACTATATTGTCTTCCCAAGATTCATAAACCTGGAAAGGCAATGCGTCCCATAGTCTCGGCAATAGGATGGCCAACTTATAATATATCCAAGTGGCTAGCAAACCAGTTTGAAAATTTACTTATAAAACAACAGAATTCAGGAGTACTAAATTCCTTAGATTTCATACACAAAACTAAAGGTACGAACCTTAATGAAAGCAAAATTTTAATCTCGTTTGATGTTTGCTCATTGTTCCCTAGTATACCAATCCCACAGACCTTGCAATACCTTGAAGAATTACTTGAGATGAATAGTTTCGATACGAAATCAAACAAGAATATTTAACTTTAACCAAACTTTGCATGGATCAAAATTATTTTCAATCCAAAAATAACTATTACCAACAACTTGAAGGCACGGCAATTGGCAACTGTTTATCGCCGTTCTTAGCTAATCTTTTCATGTGTAAATTTGAAAATGAAGTCAGTCAGGAATTCGAATATTTTCCAAGGGTATGGTACAGGTATGTGGATGAGATTATCGCGATTTTCGTCACAAAAACCGCTAATGTAACCAAACTAAAGAACCGTTTCCCCACCATTAAATTTGCTTATGAAGTAGAGAACAATGGCCAACTTCCATTTTTGGATACTTTAGTGATTAGGAACGATAATAACACACTAGAATTTGATATTTACAGAAAAAGTACTGCCACTAACCGATATATTCCTAATGACTCCTTCCACTGTGACCAACACAAAATGGCCAGCTTTCGTTTTTTAGTACACCAGATGGTTAACTTTCCTCTCAGCAGAGACATATTTAGTAAAGGAGACAATTAAGAATATAGCGAAAGTTAATGGTTTCAATACTCACTTAATAAATAGACTAATTAATAGGCATTAGTTTAGAAAGATCATTCGTGATTCCACTTCTTTTGTCAATCAGGATGAAAATACAAAATATGTCTCGATACCAGTATGCTAGAGGACTCCAAAAAGTCTTTAAGGAAGTATGTTTAAAATTAGTATACCAAACTCAGTTTAATATTAAGAAATTATTAGGTGGTACAAAGGACAAAATTGAAATATCAGAAAGAAGTGGAATGTATGAAATTGGATGCATGGATTGTAACCAAAAATATGTTGGGCAAACTAGAAGATCTATACAAACGAGATCCAAGGAACACATAGCTCGTTTAAAGTATGGTAGAACGGAAAAATCAAGTGTTGCCGAGTATGCTTTTGATCATCATATAATAACAATTAAAGATTTAAAATTAATTCATAATATAACTGATAGGAGATTATTAGACGTATATGAAAGTATGGAAATTATTAAATGTAAGAATAGTTTAAATAGAGATAGAGGGCCTATTCCGTATAATCCATTGTATTGGTTGATCGGGCGTAACTAGGGGGATTCCAGGTTTCGTTCCTTTGGTTCCGCTTGATTAAAAGAACATTTAGTATAAATGGAAGTTACGACACGTGCCTTTTCACTATCTTCTAAACTATATTAAAATTGGAGTACAATCGGAAATTGGTGAGTAGTTTTTGGGGGTGTATATTTTTTAAAAAGGGGCCACTTTGGGCCGTTCTAGCGCTGAAGAAGTCGAGAGAATCGAAAAAATCGTGACGGCCGACGATCGACAGGGAATTTACAGGAGAACACTCTCTATATCTACTAAATGTCGGGAAAGTAGAATTTTGGAGAAAATGTAAAAACATCGATTTGTTAGTCAAAAATTGTTTTTCAATAGAACATACAAAGCAACACTTTATTAATAATGTTGCCATTTATACAAACAGGGTGAGCTCATTTAATTTACTTTACTTACTAACCCAAAATAACCTAATAGATAGACTAAGTAATAGGCATGCGATTTTCACGTGATTTCACTTCTTTCGTTCATCAGGTAGATTTAACATGGTCAGCGAAACGAGCATCGAGTGCAAAATTTCTGTTTCGGTATTGTGGGTAAAACTGTGTTATTTATTATTATTCTTAATTTTTTTCGCTCAGCTTATTTCCCAGAATTTCCTCGTAACAGACGTTCTATTCTATGCTAATATGCCGAAATGAATTTTGCACAAAAGCGCAAGGCTTCGCAAGTTGGCCCGACACGTGGGGCCATTAATTAGCTATCTAACGTGCAACATATCGCGGCGGTTGCGGAGGCACAACCCGCCCAATTTATCGTCGTCCGTCCGGTTACGCCCAAACGATTAAGCTGCTACCCTCCATATTATTATTACGCCGATGAATTCCTACATATTACATGAATTTTGGCTTCTATGTTCTTTTTATTGCAAACTATAACAAAACGATGTGAAAGTTAATAAACATATATTTACATAGTATCCCCCGATTCATTGATATAAGAGTATTTTTTGATGTTGATATAGAATAAGAAGCAAATCGGGAAAAAAGATAATAAGAAAAATATATGGACATCTACCATTAATCACTGATGAATAGAAATTACACCTGTTATCTGTTTCTGGTAGGCAAAGTATGGCGACGACATGATTTAACTTAAACTAACAATTTTTCTAAGGAAAATCGTGAGCTGTTTTAGGACAGGCTTTATTACCAATTACACTTCAAGTTTTGCCGACGTTTCGATAGGTGGTTGCTATCATCCTCAGGGCTTAACTAGTTGTAATCGATATTATCCATAAATTCATGATTTAGGTACCAACATCACCCGTCACATGAACAGGTTAAAAATAAGAACTTTTTTCTTTTCCTTCAAAGTCAAAGTCAAAGTCAATAATGCTTTGTTGTTAGTAAGATAAATCTTCAATTTTATGCAAGTGTAAAAAAAAGTCTTTACAAAACATAATAAATATCTAAAACCACAATAAACATTATTTTCCAAATAAAAATAAAATACAATAGAACAATACCATAGAATACAACAAAATAAGATAAGTTAAGAGCAGTCTAAAACACAGTCAATAATCAAAATCAAAATAGCTAGACAAAATAATACAAATATACAGAACAAGGTTCCTCAAAAATACACATAGATTAAATTAATACACATAGATTAAAAGCGGTCATTAAAGTATTCAATAAGGTTTAAGGCTGTGTGCACGTGGAAGTAATTGAATTGAAACTTTGTATTCCGTGCGAAATCTTGAATAAAAATAAATTGCAGAGCGCTTTCGGCCCTAGGCCATCATCAGTGCTTCTTTGTCAGGAATTTGCACAGTCGAGTCAAACAATCTAATTCTTGGACACCACATAGGTTGAACATTGAAATTAAAATCAAATTAAAAACTACATCACAAATCACACAGAAAGAGGGGGCTGTTATAACCCATAATTAAATTATGAACAGCTACATTCTTTACGACATGTCCCTTTGCGGGCTTGAGAGAGATGACATTGAACAGTTCTCATTATATTATTCCAATGGCGACTATTGTGAATTTCGCATGAATTAATTAAAAACACAACATCAGCTGTCTCTCCCTCAAACTGAAACCAAGGAATGAATCTAAATGAAATTTTGCATACGTAATTTACAAGTCAAATAGGTAGTACTAACGCACGTATATCCGAAATAACATATTTCCCTCTCATTATATTGTTCCAATGGCGGCTATTGTGAATTTCGTATGAATTATTCAAAAACACAACATCAGCTGTCTCTCCCTCAAACTGAAACTAAGAAATGAATCTAAATGAAAGTTTGCATACGTAATTTACAAGGCAAATAGGTAGTACTAACGCACATATATTCGAAATATCATATTTCCCTCTCATTATATTGTCCCAATGGCGGCTATTGTGAAATTCGAGTGAATTATTTAAAACCACAACATCAGCTGTCTCTCCCGCAAACTGAAACTAGGAAATGAATTTAAATGAAAGTTTGCATACGTAATTTACATGTCAAATAGGTAGTACTAACGCACGTATATCCGAAATAACATATTTCCCTCTTATTATATTGTTCCAATGTCGAATATTGTGAATTTCGCATGAATTATTTAAAAACACAACATCAGCTGTCTCTCCCTCAAACTAAAACCAAGCGCTCTGCAATTTATTTTTATTAAAGATTTTGCACGGAATACAAAATTTCAATTCAATTAAAGTATTCACCCAAATCGTAATAAGCTCTCTTCACCAATAACTTCCTTACAGACCGCTTGAATAAGGAAAGCGTAGGGCAAGCCTTTAAATTAACAGGAAGGTGATTACATATTTTACGGCTTTCATATACAATTGAATTTTTCACTAGGGCCGAAGTAGGTATATATAGGCAAGTGAAGGTCTTGTGTTTGCCTAGTAGCATAAGAGTGACTAGGCTCGGGCAGGTTATCCCTACGCTTATACAGCATACAAGCCGCTTTCAGAATAAACAACGACAACGTTAGAATTTTTTGGATATGAATAAGGGCCTACATGATTCCCTACCATTTACTTGATAGATGCTCTTTTCTGCAAAACAATTGTATGTCATTGTATTCCCCCAAAACACAATTCCATACCGTAAACGCGACTCCACTAGGGAATGGTACACCTACCTAGCCAGAGCAACACCAATCTCTCTCGATACCACACGCACAGCATAGCATCCGGAAACCACCTTTTTTGTCAGCCCCATAATATGCGAATCAAATCTTAAATGGTTATCGAGAAGAATGCCTAAGAATTTAGTAGTTGTTTTCAAAACAACTGGGACATCCCCAAGCAACAAGCCACCCACGTCACACCTAAAACCCAAGATATTGATCTTATCAACATTGAGAGTCAACAAGTTAGCATCAAACCACTGTACAATTTTTGGGAGATCAGTTGAAATTCTATCCCTCAATGCGATAGGGCTGGGATTATGCCAGAGTATGGTAGTATCATCCGCAAAAAGCGTAAATTGTCCCTCAATGTCCAGATAATGTACAACAGAAAAAGTAGTGGACCCAGAACTGAACCCCATCCAGGTAAGACCGAAACCACTCCAGTACTTTTCCTCTGAACCCATATGTATCAAGCTTGTGCAGCAGAATTATGTGACTCACACAATCAAATGCTTTTAATAAGTCGCAAAATACTGCCGCAATAGCCTCTCCGCTGTTGAAACCAAAATACACCTCCTGAATTGAAACACCGCATCATCAGTACACCTACCGGATTGAAAGCCAAATTGGTTAGGGTGTAAAATTTGATGTTGTTTGAGAAACATCACAATCCGTTCCTTAACAAGTTTTTCGAGGATTTTTGAAAGGGTTGACAATAACGAAATCGGCTGAAAATTGCAGGAGTCACCAAGGTCACCACTCTTATAAAGGGCAACAACCATAGCCTGCCTCAGACACAAGGGAAACCCACCAGCAACCCAGGATTGATTAATAGCATCAGAGAGAGCATTCAAAGCAGGTGCAGGAAGAGATAGAAAGATTTTTGCCGTGATACCATCTTCACCACACGAGCTCTTATTTTTAATTGATTTCATGGCACGTGTAATCTCCGTCGGGTGCGTTGGCCGAAAGAAAAATGATGAGCCGATCTGAAACCGAGCCATGTAGTCCATTGGATTCAACTTCGACGTAAGTGCACCTGCCACAAAACAGTACTAGTTATTCAAGATATCCGAGGACATTTCTGGACCAGTGAAACGCGACCTGTCATCAAACACCTCTCTTCCCTTTCACAACCCTCCAGCTTTCCTTCTGCGAATTGCCAGATGCAGCTATGCAGGTAGCATTATAAAGTTCCTTTGCAAGCCTTATTAACTTTCTATATATGAATCTATACCGCTGAAAATAACTAAAAAAAAATATATCATTATTCGTAAATTTTCGAATCGTGTGTAAGCAGCGCAAATTTCTTGAGAAAACTTTCAAGCCTTTAGTGATCCAAGGCTTTCTACTCTTTTTTTTAATTTTCTGAACAGGAAGCGCTTTACTAAATGACCCACGCAAAATAATATGGAATTGCTCAAGAGGATCGCTACATTCAAATATACCATTCCAATCAACAGCCATACAAAATTGCCCAAATATACTGTAGTTTGCTCTACTAAACAATCTAGACAACTAACAATGTAGCAGGCTTCTATTGCACGATGGTCGAGCGAACAATAAATCGTTGTTATCCGCTAATCAGAGCTACTTCCACAGTTCCTGGTAAATAAGTAAATTATGTTATGCTTCTTAGGTTTTGTAGCTGAAAGCAAAAAATTTAGTCCATTTAAATTTTCTGCATTTTGCAAGAAAAATGCTTCATTGCCACCACAGCCAACAATGTTGTCATCTTCAGCTTCTTCGTCAGAACTTGTAGCCTGTCCACTTGCTCCATGATCTTCACCTAATTCATCAATTTCATCTCAATTTACTAATTCTGTCATAATAATGTCAGAGCCCGTCGTACTGGCCTTCTTGGTAAACGTGGCGGCTTGGGTCTTTGCTGCATTGAATTGGACCAAATTTCTGTCGCCCCAAGTTTGAACCTTCTCCAGGTCTTGATTAATTGCTGTAATCTGCTCCTGTCTGGTAAAGGTTTTTCTGAACTAAAGTGGGAGACAAGGGCATTGTCATCTGCAAAACTGTAAACAGGATTATTCGTTTCGGTCAGCAGGTCATTAATATAGATGAGGAACAGAGTTGGTAAAAGTATTGCGCCCTGAGGCACGCCCGCATTAATGGTGAATGTGTCTGAGATGTGTCCATCATTTGCAACGTGCAGAGACCGGTTCTTAAGGAAACTGGCAAGCCAGCTGCAGAGAGAGGCTGGCAGTTTGTTGAGCAATCCGTCATGCCAAACTCTCTCGAATGACTTCGAAATATCTAACGCAATCGCTCGAGACTCTCCGTAGTTCTCAATTGTTCTTCTCCATATCTGAGTGGCATAGGCCAATATATCTCCTGTCGATCTCTCTTTGCGAAAGCCTATTGATTATTGTGTTGTTCTCGAGGTACTTGAGTAGTTGCTAATTAACTACACGTTCCATGACTTTGGAGATTATGGGAAGCAAAGCAATTGGGCGATAGCTTGAGGGCGTGATTTTCTTGCCTTTTTTCGGAACATGTTACACTCGAGCGACTTTCCAAGAAGATGGGTAAATCCCTTTTCGGTAAGACAGAGAAAAAAGTCTGGAAAAGCGGGTGTTAGTTCGTTGGCGCATTTCTTTAACACGATGGCAGGTATTTCATCCGGTCCTGATGCCTTTTGCGTATCTAGTTCTTTAAGAAGCTTATGAATATCACGGTGATGAAATTTGACTTCTGTCATGGTAGTGTTGATGTTCGATATGGTGGGGATAGCCTTGCCATGGGGGACGTCTAAGGTAGAATGCGATGAACATTTTGACGAGCATGTTTACGACTACAGCCAAGGGGCTGTAGTCCCGTGATGCCACGTTCGTCTGTCAAGGGTGGGAGAGACGTTTTTGTAAAGTTATTAGTTACTGCCTTTACTACCGACCAGAAATTCCTGTCGCCACTGGGGTATCGCAAAAGTTTATTTCGTCGATCACACGTTTGCATTCGTTTCTCGCTTCGACAAAATAATTGCGATTTTCAGCGGTCTGATTTTGCTCTCAGTACTTGTAGGTTTGCTGTTTCCTACCTACAGCTCTTTCGCATCTTCTGTCGAACCAGGGTTTTCCGTTTGACGGTAACTTAATGGAATTTGGGATGTATGCTTCTATTCCTGAGGAGATTACTTTCGTAATCTTTTCGCAGCAGACTGACGGGTCATCAGTACCAAAGCAGGCGTCAAGCCAAGGAAAATCTAGGAACAAACTCCCTCAGATCATTCCAGTTTGCAGAATTTTAATGCCAGATTTTGCGAGGGAATGGTGGATCCTTCTGTAGAAGTGGTAATTCACAAACCGTTGTAATAAGTTTGTGGTCGGACGTACCTAATGGCGGACCAACTGTAATTGTAGTACTGGTCAAGATTGGTGGTTAGAAAAAGATCCAGGAGGGCGGGGCATTCGAATCTTAGAGATTCGTGTTGGTTCGCCTACAAGTTGAGTAAGTCCGCAGCTGATGGCAAACGCTTCAGCTTCTGGTCAGAAGTTGAGCCTGATATCATACAAAATGGGCTCAATAGGAAAGCGGTTCCAGAAGAGAAATATGATATAGAGGTGCTGAAAAATGGAAGCGGACAGCGGAATGGTTTTGGAGCAAGATGAAGAAAGGACTCTGGAGCAAAACGAAAATGATGAAAGAGAAGAACAACACGAAGCTGACGACTTAATTTATAATAATGGCGATTTTGAAAAAGCCCTCCTTGAAATAATCAAGTTTAGAGAGAACAGTGTAACCAAATCGAGAAGGCAGGACAAATCAATGGCCGAACTTTTAACATCCAGTCCACGAACATTTCAGCCTGGTGAAGAATCTAACTGCAACCCACTTTCAAAGGAAAGCAGTGAATCCATATCCCCTCTCAATGAAAACAAAGCTATTGATGAGCTAGTTAACCAAAACGCTATAAAAGAAACTTCAACCTCAAACGAACAAGATGCGTCCAGTACGAAAATGAAAAGTTGACCTCTACAAGTTTCCAGCAGCTGCTTCTTGACTCATTTAAACTGTCTTCTATGGAACCAGCTCCAAAAATGAAGCGAAATTATCACAGCCAGATCCAGTAACTCAGCACACAATATACCATCAACTTCAAA
Source organism: Pissodes strobi (assembly GCA_016904865.1). Taxonomy (NCBI): domain Eukaryota; kingdom Metazoa; phylum Arthropoda; class Insecta; order Coleoptera; family Curculionidae; genus Pissodes; species Pissodes strobi. The sequence goes on along the minus strand of MU186539.1, from coordinate 72,417 downwards.
CACAAAGAAACTGCCTGTGATTCCAAAAGGAAAAATTTCAAATAGTAAGACTTTTTACAGGCAATCTCGAATCCAATCATCTAGTGATTCCGAAGAGAGTGTCTCGTACGAGGAGTCTGATAAGAGTTTCAATTTGAAGGAATCTGATAACGAAACGTTCCCTTATATAGAAATGAACAAATATAATACCGTGGCTGGCAGTTGGGTCCTGGTTTTTTACGCTTCCAAAAAAAGCCTGAAACATTTTATAGGCCAAGTAAAAGAAAAATATAATGAAGAAGAGTACGAGGTTAAATTTCTGGGAAAATGTAAAGAAAATTTTATCTGGCCGTCAATTGAAGATGTTGATGTGGTTTCATTCGAAAATATAATCACTTTCTTGCCAGAACCTAGTGTAACTCGCAGAGGAGCACTCCATTTTCCTGTAAATTTTATTGGACATAATATTTAGGTTAACCCTACATAATTTTACGTACTCACTTCGTGTGGCTAGAAAATATTTGTCAAACGTATTTTGAAATAAAAAAGTGTTTTTGAAATATTTTTGAAATAATTTCCACACATTTATATTTGATGCAAATTGCAAAAAAGTTGGTAACTTTTTCAAAAAATGTAATAAAAAAACAAATATGCTATTTTATTTACCTATGTGAACACTCTTTACAGTTGCCCCGTATTTATTATTATTGCAGTCAAAAGGGATATATTATGTTCTAATATTACACTTTCTCGTATACGGGGTAAGTGTAAAAATTTGCGAATAAAAAAATTAAATTTGTTGACTTTATAGACCTCAAACATTACTAATTTACTCGATAATAGATTAGCCAATAAAAACGATAATAGATTAGCCAATCAAAAAACGGTGTACACTTGCCCCGGTTTACCCAATAAAAGTTGGCTTCTAAACCCTTTCCACCTGATATTGTCAAGAAATTTCCACACGTCAAGCTTTTGGATTAGGCCTATTTTAGCTACTGCTTTTCCTGCTTACCACGCTTCCCTAGATCGGCCTTATTCAAGATATATATCTCAGGAAAAGTTTTCGACATTAATTCAGTTAAACAACAAATTCTTAATCATTTTCTCATTCACACTCTGCCTGATTCCCAACTCCATCACTTAAACTGACTTCAGTTTTATCTTTTATGAATAAACATCACTTCGTATAATATTCAGCACTGAAATCTTTCAAAACCGTTTGCTTTTGTTCTCTAAGGCCGTTGCTCTTTACGAGAGCTTATAATAAAACGGGCTATTTATTTTGGATTTTGATCTCGTGCCGGAGAAAGAAGATAAAAGTGTTCGTTGTGTCTTTAAGCTTGTTTCCTGTGTTTGTTTATATATTATACTTTAATATCCGTTTATTTCTTACAGATTGTGTCCTTAAGGCAATGGATTACTTGTGAATAAGTGGTTTGATTTATCTTTTAGTTTAAGTAGCGAGCTGTTTATATGACTATAATGCCTGTAGTGCATGCATACGACGAATGATTCTGTATCAATTTGGTCTAAAAGTGGAAAATAATCAACGTGTAATTATTTATGATTTAAGTCTCGAATACATTTTTTTTTTTATATTAAATTTGATTTTCATAACTTATATAGGATTGATTAAATACCTATGTACCGGGTGGTCAGTTAGGAAGGGCACTCGGCCATATCTCGAAAAATAATTATCGTAAAGACTTTCGGTAAAAAATTTTGTAACTAAAATGGCCAAGAGAAAACGCTGGAAATTATTTGTAAGTTTCTAAAATGGCCGCCAGGTGGCGTACGCGCTATCTGGAATTTGATAAGTTGTTTTTTTCCAAATTTTCACCAATTAAGAATACTTGAAATGCAGCTAGTTTTAAGGCCGAGACAAATTTGATTCTTTTTTGTTAATAACTTTTTGCTCTATCTATTCAAATAAAGTAGTAGGCGATGTTCAATTGTTTTTCCAAACAAATGTCTATAACTTCAAAACGGCTCAAACGGATTTCAACAAACTTAGTGTCGTTGAAAAGAGCTTTTCTTAAGCTATCAGCTGCTCTATGAACAAGCTGATTGCGATTGCTTACGTTGCTGCTAGAGGGCGTTTTCTGACATAACCACAAATAAGACAGATTTTCTCAAAACTTTTAAATGCAACGATATCACTTTTTTTACAGCTAAAGATAGCCTAATGAGAGCTTAACACGTCAGTGAAAACCGCATCTCAATATCTCTTTCCTAATCTAAATTATAAATAAAAGTAATTTAAAAAACGAAAAAAAATTCATATTTTAGGGAATGTTTCGGTATATATGTCGTTTTTAATTCCTAAATATAGTTGTTTTACCACAATGTATATTATTTTACTGCTAAAATGTCAACCTGATAAGAAAAATAGTGTTTAAGGTTGTTTTGTTATTATTTATCGTGGTCGTTAAAAAAATTAAACTCCGTATATTTAAAGGTTTCTAACATATATTGTTGCTTTCCCTCACACTTTATCCAGACTTGGGACTGGTTCAAATTCTATTTTCTAAAGCCACAATTTGGAGTGTGTTTAAAAGCCAACAGGCAACAAGAACGAGGAAAAATAACACTAATAAAACACTAAAAGCTATTTCTTTTTAACGCAAGAAGTATAGTCTTGAAAAGGACCGATTTATTATAAAATATTTTATTAACGATAATTAGTGAGGGCCTAAATGTTCGAAATGACGGCCATCTTGTTCGATGCAGGACTGGATTTTTTGTTATGTCGTCAGCACGCTTGCTTCGATTTCAGCGACTGAGATGCTACGAACGGCATTTGTGATCCGTTGAATCATATCTTCCCTTGTTGTGGTTCGGGTTACATAGATCAGATCTTTTAGTCGCCCCCATAAATAAAAGTCTAACCAAGTTAGGTCCGGAGACCTTGGTGGCCATGAAAATAAACTTCCTCGTCTTATCCATTTTTCCAGAAAAGTCCTATTTAAGAAAACGCGAACTCTCGCTGTGTTATGAGCTGGGCACTCATCATGCTGAAACCACATATTACGACGAGTTTCGAGAGGGACATTTTCCAAAAGGACTGGAAGTTCATTCTCTAGGAAATTTAGGTAGGTGTCTCCATTAAGTCGTTCATTGAAAATCCAGGGACCAACAATTTTACCGCCTATAATCCCGCAGCAAACGTTTACAGACCAACGACCTTGGTTTTGAATCTGCTGCATCCAGTTGGGATTTGTGTGTGACTAACGCCCGGTCCTACGTGAGCGATTTGCAGCGAACGCGAACGCGAATCAGTGGCGATGCCGTGCGACTATATTAACTTTTCGTACGGCATCGCCAGCGCTTCGCGTTCGCGTCGCCTGTAAATCGCTTACCTAGGACTTGGCGTAATAGTGCATATTGTGTCTGTTTACGCTCCCATCGCTACGAAATGTGGCCTCATCTGTCCATAAAATTCGTAAAAGAATCTCAGGATCCTCTTGAATCATATTCCATAGCCAGTGGCAATAATCTAGTCTACGGTCGAAATCGTCATTCGTTAATTCCTGGTGTAACGTAATGTGATATGGATGTAACCTGCAAGAAAAACATAATTTTTTTACAACCGTTATTTGTAAAAAAAGTGTCGCTTTATGCTCCTGTTTTATAAAATATTAGGTTTGTTCTAGCAGCGATTTAAACCCAAACCAAACCAAATCCAAGCCATCGGAGTCTGCGCATAGCGATTTAAGTGTCGCCTATATTGCAATGCGCAAGCTCCGGATGGCTTGGTTTTGGTTTGGAATCGCTGCTAGAACAAACCTATTATTAAACTAACCAGATTTTATCGATATAATGTCGAACTTATCTAAAAATCAATGAATGACGCTTCTGCAATCTCACCGGTAATTACTTACTTGTTTTCCCTCAGAATACTTAGAATAGTTGTTCGAGTTATTCCCAACTCCTTTGCAATTGCCCTGGTACTTATATGAGGATCAAATTGCAAATATGCCAAGACATTTATAATATTTTCTTCAGTTCGTGCTCTTTTCGTTCTTCTATATATAGGACGATGAATGTTTCCTGTTGTTCGAAAGCGATTAATGATTTTAAGAAAAACCTTGACAGTCGGATGACGCTTTTCAGGATACGCCTTATAAGATCCTTTACGCAAATAGTGCACTATATAAAAATCGGCCTTTCCTATTGGTCGATCCGCATGGCCCTCCGCTCGCTTCGCTCGCTACGGGGGCTCAAGAAAAGGAAACTAACCTGGTGCTAACCCAAACTAACCCAAGACATACCCAAAATTAAGAAAAAAACTGTTTAGAAGCATAATCTTAAAAAAAAATAAAAAATAGCTACGGGGTTCGAACCTCGGCCGTCCAGGTGAGACTCAGCTGTATAAACCTCTACACTACGAGAGTTCTTGATAGAGACCGATTGCATCACGCAGACATCTCGTAATACGAGATGGATCGACCAATAGGAGAGGTCGATTTTTACATAGTGCACTATTTGTGTAAAGGATCTTTAAATGCTCAGGATACTCCACCGCATAGACTCTAGCGGCAACCGTTGCATTATCTTTGCATTGAAAATAAGTACGAAACATATCAAACACTTCTGCAGGTGGAAAAGGCATACTTCTTTACGAATAAAAACACCAAAATACGTCATACACTATAACGGAAAAGCAAATCAAACGTAATGAATGGATATTAATTACTATTCAAATCTTTAATATAATTTTAGTATTTTGACAGTAAAATAATATATATTGTGGTAAAACAACTATAATTAAGAATTAAAAACGACATATATATACCGAAAAATTCCCTGAAATTTGAATTTTTTTCGTATTTTAAATTACTTTTCTTTATAATTTAGATTAGGAAAGAGATATTGAGATGCGGTTTTCACTGACGTATTAAGCACTCATTTGGCTATCTTTAGCTGTAAAAAAAGTGATATCGTTACATTTAAAATTTTTAAGAAAATCTGTCTTATTTGTGGTTATGTCAGAAAACGCCCTCTAGCGGCAACGTAAGCAATCGCAATCAGGTTGTTCATAGAGCATCTGATAGCTTAAGAAAAGCTCTTTTCAACGACACTAAGTTTGTTGAAATCCGTTAAGCCGTTTTGAAGTTATAGACATTTGTTTGGAAAAACATTTGAACATCGCCTACCACTTTATTTGAATAGATAGAGCAAAAAGTTATTAACAAAAAAGAATAAAATTTGTCTCAGCCTTAAAACTAGCTGCATATCAAGTATTCTTAATTGGTGAAAATTTGGAAAAAAATAACTTTTCAAATTCCACATAGCGCGTACGCCACCTGGCGGCCATTTTAGAAACTTACAAATAATTTCCAGCGTTTTCTCTTGGCCACTTTAGTTACTAAATTTTTTACTGCAAGTCTTTGCGATAATTACTTTTCGAGATATGGCCGAGTGCCCTTCTTAACTGACCACCCGGTACACATTAAGTACTGACATTAAAAATGCCCGGGCGGAAGATCCCTTGCACGTAAGCCACCTGTATTGGCCCATTCTGCTCGTCTTCCAAAAACCACCTGCATTCTGGATCTTGTACAATCCGCATCAGGTGCAAATGTTTGTTCAAACGATAGTGCCCTGTGAGGAGCCATGTCACCAGCCTCATGTGTCTACTCTTCAGAGCCCTTATAAGACGCTGGGCCTCCCAAGAACAGTCTAGCTTGCGAGTATTCAACCATAGGTCATTGGCTGGTTCAGGATGGCGACGGCCGTGCTGTAGGACACACCTAATGGGATGCATTGCACCACTCTATCATGTCAGACAATCAGCCTCCACAGTCCACACGGCCTTTGCTGTAAGGCACACCTATTACAGGCTCAAATCTAATGGGATGCATTGCACAATCCTATTGTGTCAGACAGTCAGCATCCACATTTCCCAGAACATTTGAGTATCCTGGAACCTATACCAGACCGAGCCTATTATGCTCTGCTAAGGCCCCTAGACGTCTTTACACTCAGACACCACCTGAATGAACCCAAGGGCTAACAGAGCAGCTCTGTTGTTCGAGCAGATATAGTAGATATCCTTCCCTCTAAAGGCTCTTGACATGTTCTCATACCCACATTTGCATTTGAGGATCGTATACATTTCATAAAGGAGGTTCTGCGGTAAAACAATAACAATGTCAATTGGTCAAAGACTTAGCGATTACTAAAACACGAATGTCTTTTAGGTGGAGGTGTGGTTTGAATTGTTTTTAGGTCTCGGTCCCTGTTGATGTATGTATAATATGGTACCTAAAACAACAGATATTTGATCAATTGAATTTAAAATTTTAGCCAATTAAATACATTCAAAATTGTTACATTCTACCGAGCCGTTTCCGAAAAATTGATGAACAAACAAAAATTATTTTCTTTGTTTTATTCAATAATTTTCTCCAATAAATGTTCTATAAAATGTGCCTTATTGTTCAATAAACTCTAATTATATGTGATATATATTTATCCATTCTAAAAAAAAATCCAAAATCCCTTGATCGCATTTTGATTGAATTGAATTGAATTGAAAACATGCTTTATTGTCCAAGAATTACATATGAAATGAAAATTCTTATTAACAAAGCTAGTAGAACTTACATCTAGATAGGTATTGTAATTCATATCAAAATAAAATTTGCTAATACTAAAATATGAAACAATAAAACACCCACAATGACCTCAACGCCACAAACTGCACACAATGACCTCAACAAACACACAGACAGAAGCTACAACACAGGTGTTGGGGAAACACCCCAACACGTGTAGAAACTATCGTTTTTCACCGTATAGTTTGGTGATAACACCCTGTATGTATGTAGAATGAATGAGCCATAATTAAACACAAAATAGATTTATTTCACCCCGGGTACAACCCAATTTGTACATTTAAATCAGCAAATGTCAAGTTCTTTAAAACCCCTTAGTCCAACCCTAGACGGACGATCTCTTAATTCGAACCTGTACAGCAGTGCTGTCAATATAAGAGACTACAACAGAGCCAACTTTCACTAGTAATGGAAAACGTTTGTAATCGTTTTAAAGTCAATGTATTTTTGTCTCCGTCAGCCTTGTGAACAATCAGTCTGTCAAATAAAGAAAGAAAACAGCTTCTACCCTTGTAATCTCAAATGAATTCGATATGTGTTACCGCCCACTTTTAGTATGTGGTTTTGCCGCTAGGCAACCTGTTCAAAGCAAGAAATAATCAAGTAAGTGCGTAGCAAACACTCATTCGCGTAGGATCTGTCTAGTCACAGCTCTCCTCATTTCCGCGCCAAAAACATCTAGCCCTGTCCTAGCTCTAATTAGTTTGAAAGTGTCTTACATCCACTAAAATTTACTAGATCAGTCCAGCTGCTCTCTAGCCTCACAGTTCAGTTAAGACGTTCGCTTAAATAGCAGTAAAACGTGCTGTTCTCCGGCCAAAGGTCAAGTTCCTTTTTGGGCCAATTTCTCTTGTATGCACGAATATTAGAAAATATTTCGTGCACCTCAGTTATCTTTGTCCAAGGTTGGACAAAGACCTCCTTTTGAGCTTTTTTAAAGCAATTCTTCGAAGTTAGAAACGATAGCATCCCCGTTCCCGTTGGAAATTGGAACATAAAATGGCGGAAGGCAGACTGACATTCCTGGTCGAATTCCTGTAAAGCAAGGCAGGTAAAGCAGTCGAAGTGAAAAGGTATGCTGTGTGAAAGTTGCTAAGTTGGAGAACGAAGTATACAAATAAGAAAGATAAAAACTAATCTGCTGAAACTGAATCTTTTTAGATTCGAGCTATCGCGTATATCGATAGGTATATGATTATACATTTTAAGTCCCATGTTGATCAAGGACTTCTGAACAAGAGTAGGACGCGGCATGGACAATCCCAAGTCAGCAGACTGCCGGGTATCACAGTGACCACCTCCCTCTGGGAAATGTGAGAGGTGTTTGTGGATAAAGCATACTGTTTCCAAAATAAATAGACTAGGTACGGTCAGGATGTTCGTCAAACTTTAGGCTGCAGTCGAGATTAAGACTAAGAAATTTGGATGAGCTCACCGAGCCCAATGTATGATGCGAAAGTGAGACGTCGCCGTCGGGAAGATTGAGATTTCTAAAAGTTATCATATGTGTCTTGGAAAGATTCAAGGACAGCAAATTAGAATCGCACCAGTTTTTGATTTTCTATAGATCCGTGGAGACCAAGTCGTGTAGTACCACAGGGTCCTCATGACTCCAAGTGACTGTGTGTGCTGTCGTTGCCAAAGACTGTAAACAAGCCGGTAATATCCAGACTCATAAGATCATTAATGTAAATGATAAAGAGTAAGGGTCCCAAAACGGATCCCTGAGGGACGCCACTGGAAATATGTCTCCTCTGAGACACCCTCCCGTCCACAGTCACCACCTGGAATCTAGAACTTAGGTAAGAGTCAAAGGATTTCAGTTCGGTACTCTGGAAGCCGTAGATGTTTAACTTTTTTAACAGAATATCATGGCTGACGCAATCAAAGGCCTTCGAAAGATCGCAAAGCACTGCAGCCGAAGACCTATGTTGGTTTATTGCATGAAGTACAGATTCCATAAAGTTGAAAATTGCATCCGCCGTACTCTTGCCCCTTCGAAATCCAAACTGGTTTTTATTTATGATATTGTTTCTTTCAAGAAAGTCAACAACTTGGTATCTTACAATAGTCTCTATTAGTTTGGAAAGAGTAGAAAGCAAAGATATGGGACGAAAATTTGCAGGACTACCGAGGTCTCCCCCCTTATGTATAGGGACTACAGTAGCAGGATGAAGGGAAAACTCCATTGAAAAAGGTGTCATTTATCGCATATGCCAAGGCAAGAAAAGCTTCATCTGGGAGCTCAGCAAGAATCTTAAGTGATATGCCATCAGAGCCTGAGGCATTTTTATTGTTCATCTCGTTTATGGTGCATTTTATGTCATTGTAACCAATTGGACGAAAGCGAAATCAATCAGCACCGTGGACCTATGACAAGTAGCTGATAGGATCGATGTCACATGATATATTGCTAGTCACAGTAGAAGCCACGGAGCAGTAAAATTCGTTCAATGTATTGGGATCAAGTGAGATACCCTTCTTATGAAAACTAGTTCTACCTGTAAGCTCATTTATGATTTTCCATGACATCCTGCCCTGATTTGACGACCTTTTGAGTCTATGCGAGTAATACAATTCTTTAGCCTTGCGCATTAGCATCCTATAAGTTTTCCTGTAGTTAGAAAAGTAACTATTATTGGGATAGAACTTCCTTAATGTATTAAGGCACCTCAAATTTGCAGCTGAGATCCTCATACCCCTGGTTAACCACGGCTTAGGTTGACCCTTCACTCTAACATTACGAACTGGAAAAGAAGAATTTATAATACCGCACAATGCAGTGTAAAACTCAGTAAGACTGTCAGACTCTGTCTGAATTGAATCCCAATTAAAGAGATTACACTCCTGTCGAAAATGGTCATAATTTTTCCTGCCAAATATTCGCCTTTTCACTCTACTGGACCTTCTATACTTTGATACATTTCCGATAGAAAACCTGGCATACACAGTATGATTAGACAGTGCTGCATCCAAAGATTCACAGTCCAGATCGTCACTCAAGTTTGAGCATATATAATCGATTGTAGTAGATGAGTGGTCAGTGACCCGGGTGAAACTGTGAACATGCATGAAAAGGTTAAAAGATGTTAGCAAATTTGAGACCATGGCAGTAGTTTGCGTTTGATTATCGCCATAATCAATATTTAGATCACCTGCCAAGATAATTTTATGACTCGCAGGAAGCTGAGACAGCAAAATCTTAAGTCTGCTCAGGAACTCAAGGACATCCGAATCAGGCGACCTGTATATGCAGATCACATACATACTGAAGTTTACTGAAACCATTGCAGAGAACTCAAACAGCTTCTCCTCAATCAGGTAGTCAAACTTATCACATCCCACAAAGCATAACCTATCAGAAAACGAGTCATTAATTAAGGCTGCAGTGCCACCATTTCGGTAATTTAACCGGCAAAACCTGGAAATTACAGTATATCCAGGGATACACAATGGTTCATCTATATTCAACCAATGTTCAGTCAAAAGTAGTATACTAGGATAGTTCAAGCTGGCTCTAAAAATGTACAATTCATTAATCTTACAACGCAACGTACAGACTGTATGCTCAGCAACATGATAGAAATGTTTGAGTCAACAGAATTTACACTAAAAAATGCGTGTCGCTACTTAAGCTTTCAGCCACACCTTGGGGTTCAAACGATATTAATGATCGCTCAACAAGAGGAACCTGCCTTACAGAGGCAATAGAAATCTTACATTTAACCACGGTCTTAAAGGAAATGTATCTAGCCAAATGGTGACATAGCACTCCCCACAATATCATTGCTAAAAATTCTAACTGATGCGCTATGCCTCTTCATAAAAAGAAAAAATTGGTTATAGAAAAATGTATACATTCTATTGGAAGACCCGTGTCTTGTGTAGCTTAAACTAAAAATAAGATTTCAAAACTTGCCAACAGAACACAGCCTGCGAATCGCACGACCCGACACTCCCACCACATCAACACTCAAACAGACAATAACAGTGTCATCAGGGCCCAGCGAGCTGGTGTAGTTGAAGAATTTACCTGCTATCATATCAGCACTATAACCTGATTTTGAATCATCACATACTGACGAATCCCAGAGGACAAGCCGCGAGCACTCACATCACCAACAACAACGAATCTGCTCGACCATATGAGCTGACTGGGGCCGTCTGTAATGATCCATTAGGTGCATCAGAAAGCCTCATGGACAGTGCTTCGTCAGGAGCATCCTCATCTGCTATGGACATTTCCTGGAGTAGGGTAACACCTGTATATTCCTCGTTGGCGTGGGTTGAAGAGGCAGGAATGACATCAAGAGAGTAGCACAATTGTAGTTTAAGGTAAGAATTTTATTGTCCACAGTTAGAGTCTCCATTGTGGTAAACATGCGCCGTCTCAGGTCCTCAAGGTCAGAGAGAGTCGCCCGAGCATCGACAAGCTCCCTCTCCAGTGCTTGAATTTCAATGCCATCTGTGGGAGAAGTGTCTTCCGCATCCAAGGTACACTGACAAGAACTGTCCTGCGTTATGGCTAAAGGACAGGTGAGCGTCTGAGTAGCAGTGGTCATCAAGGATACAGTGTCCCGCTTCATACTGTCAATAACCCTTTCAAGTTCGCGTATTTTGATCTTCAATCCATTATTTTCATTCACAAGATGTGCTTCGTCACACTCTGCTTCTTCGATAAAAGCCTGCATATCTCTTTTTGTTTTTTCTAAATGCTTTGTGCTGCTATCCAAATCAATTTTCAGTTCTATTATCGTTTGCTGTAAGGCATCAATCACATCAGGGTTAGAGCCCGAGGACAGCGCAAAACGTTCATTTGAGCACCAGATCAAATTGTCTCTAACCACAGATATCCTATTTGTCCGTGATGCACAGCTTTTATGAAGAACATTCAAGCATTTAATACAAATGTAATTGTTTTGATTTTTATTTTTGCAACATTTAAAAGCTAGCGCCATAATCCACAATATCAAATTCCAGGAGAAACAACAAATGCCTCCAGATCAACAATCCACATATAAAAGGGAAACAAAGTAATACAAGAAATATTGATACATGCAGCACAAACAACAGAGTACCTCGATCGTATACTATTGGATTCCCTACTATTTAGCAACTTACCGACTAAAAGCATTTGAGTTAATGATTGGAGCCTGTATTCATGAAGATGGAGGTGGTTTTAATTTGAAATGCACATTTTCCAAAATTTATCAGGGTTTTTGTTGATGATTCATTGAAAAAGTATATTGCGTATATGCATAAGATACGTAAGTTTAAACTCGTTTACAGGTTTAAACTAAATTTACTATTCACTAGGTAATTTGTCAAATAAATACAACAAAATATTAAGGACCGATAATACGACACAACAAACCCACTCACTAGGGGCAATAAATACCGAGCTGTCTTCTGAAATTATCCAAAGTTCTAGATGCTTTCACAAAGTTAGGCCATTTGTTATATTCCCCTAAACCTTCAACAAAAAACAGTGTGAGAAAGATCGATCGAACGTGAAAAGTTCATTTAAGAACGTGAAAAATACATAAAACGATGTAGCTCAACGCCACGTGTGTTGAAAAAGGTTGTTGAGATGGTCTCAATGCCATAATATATTTAAAAAATAGCGCATCTAATTTTGCCCCAAAATGATTCTGCAGAATAAGGCGCTATATGAAAATCTGTGCATAAATTTTAAAATAGCATTTTAGGTTGCAAAGGTTAGCAAATTTTATGATATAACTAGTCAAGCGGACCATCAGCCCGATAGGCTTTTGTCTCTCACCTATTCCGCTCACCTATTGCAGTCCACAGGGACGTAGTAGTGGCTCTAACCATATCCTAATCTTCAGACCCAACTCGAGTAGTGCAGTTTACAGGAACGTATTTCATGATACCTGCCTAAAAAGTACTAAAGTCTAATCTATGATAGATCTCTCAAAATTCTGAGTCAATTGATTTTTAATGTTAAACAGTTATAGTGCCTTAAAGTGCTGAGTGAAATTAAGATGAACCAAGAACCTTAAACCATTGTCTCATGAAATAACTAAACATAACCATAAATTAACACACAAAATTATAATACAGGGACTAAGACCTATAAACAATTAAAACCACACCTCAGCCGAAACGACATGCGTGTTTTAGTAATCGGGTATAGTGTAAACTCATTAGGTTTCTGACCAATAGACGTTGTTTTTGTTTTACCAAAATGTCTTCTTTATTACCTCTTTTCACCTGACGTAGATCGATCCATAATCTGAGCTACATAACCTGCACGCCAACCAACTGATAAACTAATCGTGGCAATATCCAAAACTTTTTTGGTTTTACTTGATTATTTTCAGTTGTATTTGTGTTGTTATTTCGTTTTTTTGTGTGGGCAAATGACATCGTACCACGAGTATTCTAAAGCTATTGAAAATGCATATCGAAATAGCATAAAAAGGAATAAAAACAGGATAAGGACAAAGCCCTATTGGTGGAATATGGAAATCGAACAAAAAAGGCAAATGTTTAATAGGCTAAGGAGAACCCAAACGCGACTGACTGGTAGGGGATAGGCTGATGGAGGAGAACTTATGATATTAGAAAACAAACTAAAGGACTGCAGAAGGGAATTAACAAAAATTACTCAAACAGCAAACAGAGCCCATTGAAAAGAGCTACAAAATGAGTTTGATAATAATATTGGGGGGGACGCGTACAAAATTATCCTGAGAAACCTGAAGATCAGCCTACCTTTTGACTTGCACATTGACCGAAAAAGGGAAGTAGTAAGGGAGCTAACCCAAACTAACTCCAACATCGTTTTTCACCGTACAGTTTGATGATAACACCCTGTATGTTCGTAGTATAAATGAGCAATAATTAAACTCTGAATAAATTTATTTCACCCCAGGTAAACAGAAATTTGTGCATTTAAAACGTGTTATTTCTGAACCGTATTGGCATGTTCTAGAGCACAATAAAAGACTTGTACGCACTTTTAAAGGAAACAAAATTTACTTTCATCAGAAAAAGATTACATACAAATTTTAAGAACGTAAACATAAACTTATAGTTCTAGGTGTCTTTTTGCACTGTCTTTATGGCACTTTTCGGCTCGCGCTCGCGGCAGTCTAGCGTGGATAAGTTGCGACGTTGCCGATTCGCATCATACCGCCCACCTTGAATGGCTATAGTCATTCAACATTAAGCATAAAAATTAACTGATTGTACGGCACATCATGATTCGTCTGACATTGGCAAAATGCATATTTTACGGACGGCGCGTTTAAAGCTACCTTTAACTGTTCTGACCGTCACTACACGCACCACTCCATCAGATCCTGGGTGTATCTCCGTTATCCGACCCACTGACCACTGGAGGGGAGGTAAATTTTCATCCACCAACAATACCATCATACCCACGGATAACTCAGTTGGATTTGAATTTCCCTTGCCAGATCGTTGCTGAAGTTCAGTAAGGTAATCACGTGACCATCGTTTCCAGAAATATTGCATGATTTGCGTGAGATGTTGATACTTGGAAAGGCGTCCAGTATTCAGGTGGGAGAGGTCCGGTTCAGGTAGAGCTACCAAGGAGCTCCCAATCAAAAAATAGCCGGGGGTTAACGGATTTAGGTCACTGGGATCGGTCGACAATGGTGACAGGGGCCGGGAATTTAGACAGGCTTCTACTTGTACCAAAATCGTATAGAATTCCTCATAGGTTAAGGAAGCTTGGCCGATTACCCGCCGCAAGTGAAATTTCACAGCCTTAACGGCCGATTCCCAAATTCCGCCAAAGTGCGGGGAGCGAGGAGGAATGAAATGCCACGATATGTGTTCAGTGGCACAAAAATCAGCAAAAGAGCGTTGATTTTTTATTTGACCGAGAAAATTTTCCAATTCATGATTTGCACCGATAAAGGTTGTGCCATTGTCTGAATATATGTTTAGGCATTTGCCCCTACGCGAAATAAAGCGTTTAAACGCGTTTAGAAAAGAGTTCATGGTAAGGTCCACCACTAATTCCAAATGCACAGCCTTGGTGACTAAACATATGAAAACGCAAATATACGATTTTACTAATTGCCTTGATCGTGACAATCCTGTTTTAATAAAAATTGGACCTGCGTAGTCCACGCCGCAATTTAGAAATGCCCTACATGGAATCACCCTGTGTTCCGGCAATTGTCCCAATAAGGTGTCGACAGTAACAGGTTTTACCTTGAAACAAATAACACAATTTTGCGAACTTCATTTCTTCCAGCGATTGGCCAGAACCGTGTACGCAAGTGCGCTAATAATGCTTGAGGGCCTGCATGTAATAGTTTGCGATGTTCATAAATGATCAGAAGTTTCGTTAATCTGTGACCTTTAGGAAGAATCATAGGATGTTTGAAATCATACTCAAGTTCAGATTTCTTTAATCTATCGCCCACCCTTAACAGACCCTCGCTATCTAGGAACGGATTTAAATTTTTAAGTTTGCTCTTATTATTCACACATTGATTGTTTTTAAGAACCTTTATTTCGTCGCTAAATTCGTGTGATTGAGCCATCTTGATTAGACATTTCAATGATACATGAAGTTCTTGAGGTGTTAATGGACCTTTCTGAGTTGAAATTTTTAATGAATTATTTTTAAATCGTAAAATGTATGCTATGACTCGTTGCAACTTTAAAAAGGAAGAAAACTTATCGAACAAAGGATTTTCTGGATTCGTAGCTATCAAAATTTTGCGAATATTTTTCCTTTCCGGAACTTCAGATACCTTTATTGGCATACTTGCAGTCCATTTGTTGGCTTCCCATTCTAACCATTGCGGCCCATGCCACCACAATTGGGAATTACGTAGTTCTGCCGGATTGATACCTCGCGAAATAATATCGGCAGGGTTCTCTTCCGAGCGTATATGCCTCCAATCATATTTATTGGTAAACTCTTGAATTTCCGCAGCTCGATTTGCAACGAACGTCTTCCACTTGTGAGGCTCATCGAGAATCCAAGTTAAGGTTATGGTGGAATCACACCAGAAGAAAAAGTCATCTATTTGCAGTTTGAGTGATTTAGTCACTATGCTACTCAATCTTGCACTTAGTAACGCCCCGCAAAGCTCTAAACGTGGCAACGACATGGTTTTCAAAGGAGCCACTCGAGATTTTGCGCAAAGTAGATTGGAATAGTAGATACCAGAGGCATCCTGTGATCTCAAGTAAATGCATGCCCCATAGGCGGATTCAGATGCATCGCAGAACGCATGCATCTCTACCTTAATCGGATCTTGACACACCACATGTCGAGGTATCGAAATGTTTTCCAGAGATTGTATTTGATCTTGATAAATTTTCCAGGCAGAATAAATTTGCAAAGGTACACTTTCATCCCAGTCTACAGCCAATTGCCATAATTGCTGGATTAAAATTTTCGCCCGTATTATTATCGGCCCTATCAGTCCAAGCGGGTCAAAAATCTTAGATATAAAAGATAAAATAGTTCGCTTGGTAACATATTTTCCAGTTTCGCAAATGGCATGTAAGCTATATTGAAAAGCATCATCCTCACTATTCCACACAATTCCCAGAGTCTTGGATTCTTTATTCTCCGAAAAATGCAGTTGGTTGTTTTCAAGATTGTTTGGCTCAACAATTGAAGCCTCGTTTGACCTCCATTTCCTAAGTTCGAACAATCCCTGTGAAAGAATTTCCACAAGATCGCTTTTGATTCGAAGAACATCCTCGATAGTATCACCTCCTGAAATGAGATCATCTACATAAAATTCTTCTCTTATTACATCACTTAGTCTGGGATTCAATATGTGATTTTCTTCGGCTAATTGGTGCAGACATCTGACTGCCAAAAAAGGAGCGCTTGATGTTCCATAAGTCACCGTATTTAGAGTGTAAGCCTTTAGAGGCTCACCTTTATTTTTTCTCCAAAGTATTGATTGAAGATGTCTCTGATTACTATGAACATTTACCTGGCGGTACATTTTCACGCAATCGCCTGTTAACGCATACCGATGTTTCCGAAATCTTAGCAGAATAGAAAATAATACCTGTTGGATAGTAGGCCCGGTCATTAGAATGTCATTTGGTGATACTCCTGATTCCGTTTTTGCAGAAGCATCGAACACTACTCTCAATTTTGTGGTTGAAGAAGATTCTCTAACAACAAAAGAATGTGGGAGAAAGTTTAGGGTGGGATCTTCAAGATCGACTTCTGACATATGGCCTAATGCTTCATACTCATCCAGAAATTCGGCGTATTGTGCACGTAACTCAGTGCTATTGTGCTGCCTTTTTTCTAAAAACTTAAGCCTTTTCAAAGCCATTGGTTTAGACTCCCCCAAATTCGAAGTTTCTAGCTTCAATGGAAGTTGAACAGAAAATCTTCCATTTTCCTCACGCCTATGATTTAATACGAAGTCATTTTCACAAGCCTTTTGCTCCAAAGACCAAACTGGTGTAGCTTCACAATGTTCAACCCGCCAAAAACTTTCTAATTGTCTTTGCAGAATTGAATTATTTGAAAAATGACACACTGTCTTGATTGGATTAGTCATCATAATGGCAACTTGACCCGATAAAATCCATCCCAGTTTCGTCTTTTGAGCGATTATTTGAGAAGTGGATAAACTGATTTGTCCAATACAAAGCAAATTCCAAAAAATTGATGCTCCTAATAAAGCATCAATTTTAGCTGGCACATTGCATGATGGATCAGCCAATTTCAAGTTTTCCGGTATCTGAAGCTTTGAAAAGTCGATGATATTTAAAGGTAGATTATCAGTAATTTGATCAATCACTAAAAACGAAAGACTTACCTGAAAATTATTATGAACCGATTTAATGGTCGCTTTAACTTTATGTGAAATATCTAAGCAAGCCTGACTCAAACCTGACACGGCAATATTTGACTTTTGCTTAGGTAAGTTAAGCTTGTCGCAGAGTTCTTTCGTAATGAAGTTACTTTGTGATCCGGAGTCAAGCAAAACCCTACATTGGTGCTGTTTACCAGAAGCATCATAAATGAAAACAATGGCAGTTGATAGTAAAATTTCCTCATTTTTGAAAGTAGCATGAGCAGACACTGACTTGTCTTGAGCTAAGTTTTCATTACTTTCGTCATTTTTAATATTTTTAAAATGCAGCAACAAATGGTGTTTTTTATTGCAAATATTGCATCCGTTTTCAGATGTGCATGCCTGGTAAGAATGACCCGGACCTAAGCAATTTACACATAGTTTATGTTTTTTAATTTCCAGATAGCGCGACTTTGGTGATAAAATTAAAAACTTATCGCAAACAGACATCTTATGAGCTTGCTTACACAAGACACATGTATTTATAGCAAAATAGTTCTGATACTGATCTTTATTATTATGGTTTTTAGGATTTTTAAATACTGGATATTTTGGTGGAACTGGTGGTTTATTTTCATCTTTTTTGTAACTTATAGCCTGCAACAGATTACACCTTTTATTGAGAAATTCCGTAAAATCTCTCATAGTGGGAGTTTTCAAAGGTTCCGAGAATATCTCCAACTCTCTTCTAGTCACATTGTCAAGTTTTGAACTCACTAAATATATAAGCAGAGTGTCCCATTTATCGACAGGCTCTTGTAAAGATTCCAAAGCTCTGATATTTTTATTAAGATTATCCAATAACTGCCTAAGGCCGACATGAGACTCTCTGCTTAATTGGGAAAGCTCAAAAATCGCCTTCACGTGATTGTGAATAATAAGGCGCTCATTATGATATCTATCTTTGAGCAGTTGCCAAGCAATTTGGTAATTTTAAGAAGTGGTTTCAAGGCCTGATATGACATCAGCCGCCTCCTTCTTCAAAGAACTCTTAAGATAATGAAAACGCTCTATATCACTTAACGTAGGATTGTCATTGATCAACGCATTGAAAGAATCATAAAAACTCAAATATTCATCATAATTGCCCGTAAAAATAGGTAGATCAATTTTAGGAAACTTAACACCTGGAATATATGGTGGAGCAACCTGTTGATTGGACTGTGCTGTGTTTGGAGTACTCGAGTTTAGTTCCAAAATGCTCATTGCGCTTGCAGTTACTCGATAATATAAATCCTCGAACGCAGCACGTTCCTCAAGGTTGGCATCCTCATTTTCGGTTTCCAGCAACTCTATTTGAACTTGAATCTCGTCATATTCATGCCACAACCTTTGACACTGTGCTAATCGTACTTTTAATTGATCAAAATCATCGTTAAAATTTTTAATAAATTTATCAAAACGCGTGAGTTGACCTTTATAATTAGCGCGTTTTTTCTTAAAGGTTTGCGCATCCATGTTGCTTACTTAACTAATAAACAAAATCAATTAAGAATATCAATAAAATATTGTTGGCCGTAATAAACTGTATCAACAGTATACAAGTAAAAGCCTAATCTAACGTTTAATAAAAGGAAAATAAGTAAAAAAGGAATATACGACCTGGTGGACTGCTTCTCGGCGATGCTTGCAATCCTAAGCGGTACAGTAAGCGTATCGTATCTATAGTTGAGTATTGCCACCACCTGTTTCGATTATTGTTTTGCTACATTCGCCGTCGACACCAGCCCTTTCGTTGTTCCATAAATCGCACTGATTTTCTAGCCTCTCGCCTCCAATGTATCGCGCTCTCTCCGTCGCACTGTAACGTTGCACACCACTTGGCGCCTGGACCTGGGCACGAGACTAGACGAACTTGAATAATTATGGCTGTTTGCTTGATGTTGACCGGCCGGCGTAATTACACTTTTTCTTCGATTATTTTCGCTAATTATTCGGGACGAAGGACCAAATGAACCGTATTGGCATGTTCTAGAGCACAATAAAAGACTTGTACGCACTTTTAAAGGAAACAAAATTTACTTTCATCAGAAAAAGATTACATACAAATTTTAAGAACGTAAACATAAACTTATAGTTCTAGGTGTCTTTTTGCACTGTCTTTATGGCACTTTTCGGCTCGCGCTCGCGGCAGTCTAGCGTGGATAAGTTGCGACGTTGCCGATTCGCATCAATTTCAGTGACTCCTTAGTTCGAACCTGGATTGTCGGTAGAATGGATTTCGTTATATGAACCAATCGCTGGAAAGCAAGTTGTCACTGCGTCAAGGAAATCGTTATTAATCGTTCTAAATTTAATATATATTTGTCTCAGTCAATGTTGTGTAAAGAACAATATGCCAAATAAGGAAAGAACGTTTCTACCCTCTCAAATGCATCTTCCTCCGCGCAATTTCCCGCTTTAATCTCCCGTCCGCGCCGGTAAGAAAAATTATTCGAGTCTACCTACCGCAATTTTAAACCTTCATACATTTCATATATTTTTCAAAGTTCTTTTTCTTCATTTTCGACATTACCTTGGATTAGATTGGGTTAGTTTTGTTTGGTTACGCCCCCGGAGCGAGCGGAGGGACACGCGTGAAGTGAAATATTAGAACGACAACACCGAGCTGCTGTCAAATGCGCAGGTCTGAAGGTCGAACATTTGCGGTAGGTAGAAAAATTCAATTTAGTGCCTTACAAACACTCACTCGTGAAGCTTGAGTTTGGCGCTAAGAACTTAGTTATTTTCTCACGCCAAGATATTTAGTTATTTTCTCATTTTGTTTGCACAGATATTTAGAAAATCTTTGCTGTACTCTGTTCTCCTTGTCCAAGCTTGAATATGGAACTCTTTTGAGCGTGTTTACGCATTTTCTCGAAGACAGAAACGCCATAGCGTCTCGTCTCTCCTGTTGCTGTTGATGAAGATTGAAGAAAGTAAAATGGCGGTTGGAAATTTGTAGTAGATAAAACTACTACTGTATTCGAGATTCGAATCAAATGTTCGAAGTCTTACATTCCTGGTGAAGTTAAGTTGAGAAAATTGAAGAAGACGTAAAGTACAAGGTTTTTTGTGTGAATGAAAAGCAGTTAGTTGAGATAAAAAATTGATTAAATTCAGTAGAGAAAGAAGTTCTTGTTAAATTTAATAATCAAGGCATTTAATAATAGTTAACCTTATGTACAGTACCTATTTAGTTGTATGTGTGAAAGGATGAATGTTTGAAAGTAGTTAGAAAATTCATTGTATGTATATATTAATCATATTTAATGCAAATTAAATCTTGCATTATTAAAGTACGTGATACCTAAAATACATGTTTCAATTCACACCTTATGAATGAAACTCCCACTAACCTATTTTGATACAGTCCACTAATTAAAGTGGTTAATTATAACATTAATCACCACCTATTCCTTTGTGGTCATAAATAATTTAAGAAATAACTGTTTATCGACCAGAAGCTATTTCCTATAGTACAAGATGTATGGATCAAAACCCAAACTATGGATGACATACAGCCATTTACTGTCATGGAAATGACGAAGGCAGCAGAGAAAATGAAACTCGGAAAGGCGCTTGGCATTGACAAAATACCAGTGGAAGTGATCAAAGAGATCAAAAATTGGCCAGAATGGTTAGTAGGAGTATTAAATGAGCTGCTCGTGAAAGAAGTGTTTCCAGATGAGTGGCAAATAGGCAAAGTTATCCTGCTGCCAAAGAGTGAGAAACAGTTGGAGAATCTGAAGGCATTCAGACCATTATGTCTATTGAATTCAATAAGTAAAGTGTTCAAAGCCATGATCAGAGAAAGAGTTTTAGAGGATATAGAAAATCGTCATGAACATCAGTACGGTTTTCGAAAAGGACGGTCCACGGTTCAGGCAATCGAGCGAATACAGGAAGTAATGAGAGGAGCAAAAAAAAAAGTGGAGGGTTTAGATCTATTAGACGTAAAAAAATGCTTTTAACTCAGCGAAGCATAATCTAATAATACTGGAACTGCAATCGGAAAAGCATCAAGGCATACCTAGCAAATATAATATTGCTACGGTAATTTTAACAATTCCGTAACATCAGGTTGTTCCGAGTTCGCTTGTATTTATTCTTGGTTTGAAATAATAACTTTCATCTTCAACCTATTTCGAATTACTGTCTGAACCGACCTGGTAGCAACAGTGTGGATAATTCCGCATTAAATAGTACGAAAATATTAATAAATAATGAATTTTTATGTTGCCCATCAAGTTCATTTAAAACTAATTTTTGTCTTTTAAATATACCAGTCGATATTTATCTCGTTAATATAAAATGAAAATTAATATCATGGGTTGAATCTACGTAAATACAGCAGTAGAATATATTATTTAAAATTGATAAATAATTTCAAATATGCAGTTCAGATTTTATGATTAAAGATCGGTCGCTTCGTACGGTGGAAAAAAATTTAAATATTTGTGACGACTGCGTGTCAGTGTAATTTTTTTCGAGATATGATTCTGGTGTAAGGTAGGACTCGATTTTAAAAACTGTCTTGTACCGACGACCAGTGTGAGAGGTTTGAGAGAAGGTAGGCTTGACTTTTTCTTTATTTTTTGCGTTATCTGATCTTATTTCTAGTTTCCTATATCGTAAAGTCTGTAGGCAGAATAAAGCTGCTAAGCGTGCTGTTTAATTTAAAACAGTTATTGTCCATGGTATAAACAATTCTGCGCAAATTGGTGGAGGCATATTTAATTAAATTAAATTCAATTTTTCTCCAGCGTGTTTTGGCATCTTTCAGCATTGTTAAATGAGAAGAATTATTTGTAGTTATCTCTTGCCAAGTTCTGTATTAAAAGCCTAAGCTTAGACAGGCAACGCTCTCCGCCAAATTGAAGCAGAGTTGATAACAATATTCTTGGTGAACTCTTTAACTGCCTTGTACTGGTTTTTTTTTCATGCTACTGAGTCCACACGCACCAGGACAGCTTCCAGTGACGTCACAGGACAGTTCCTAGACACTACAGCAATTTCCAGTAACACTCTCCCGGAAGCTCGGATGAACCACAAGGTGATTAAAGTGCAGATATCACCAAGATAATTCAATGAAATGTTCAACCTTATTTTTGTTGGAGGGAAATAGAATAAAAATTGTTTATTTGAAATTTATAATATTTTATTTTGCACTTTATAATCACTACTTCACTCGAAAATAAATTTTAATTATCATGCTCTGGACCTATACACCCTGAGTATCTTTCAGTTTATCTTTTTAGTAAATTAAAGTAATAATTTAAAAGAAAAGTGCATTTAAAGTTTATCTTAACAAATTGGCTTGCAACAAATTAACTAATTGCATTATATTGTAACAAATTGCCATTTTCTTATAACAATATCCAGTTATTTATCCAATATAAAGATAATATACAGCAAATGAGAAGAGATGAATATTACAGCTGGAGTCCCACAAATATCAATATTTTGGCCCACGTTGTGGAATATAGATATCCAATAGAAAGATAACATACAGCAAAGTGAAAGAGATGGATATTACAGCTGAAGTCCCACAAGGATCAGCATTAGGGCCCACGATGTGGAATGTATTATATAGAACAGAGTTCTTAAACTACCATTAATGGGACAAGCGGAAACAATTGCTTTCGCTGATGACTTAGCGCTGGTAGTTTCAGCGGATGATAAAGAAAGCTTAATATATTGTGCAGATGAATGTTTTTATGGGATAAATGTATGGATGAGAATGGCACCAGGAAAACCGGAGGCAATAATATTGAAAAGTTCAAGAAGGATAGAGGAAATTACATTTAGGCTCTACAGCGCGAACGGTAAAGAAGGTCAGATATCTTGGTGTATATCTGGAAGAAAGAAGGTCTTTTGCTGAGCACATAATTGAAATTGTCAGGAAGGTGGAGACCAAACTAGCAGTGTTAACTAGAATTATAACAAATGTAAATGGATCAAACAGCGCGAAAAGAGGGGTTCTCCCGTCAATGGTGCATAATAAAATTCTGTATGGAGCACCGATTTGGTACGGACTCTTAAATATTAAAAAATATGCAGATATTTTAAGTGGACTTCAAAGAAGAATACTACTCCGTGTGGCGTCATCATGTAGGCAGTGTCCGCGGTAGTGCTAAATGTAATAACAGGAGATCCAGCCATAGATTTAGTGATAATGGAAAGAAAAGAACTGCATGAATCCGTGTTAAAAAGGAGTTTAAGACCTAATAAGATGGAGAAATGGCAACGGTGGGACGAAAATGGACGAAGAAATGGATAAGAAACATAGCAGAGTGGGTAAATTGTGAACACAGGAAGCTTGACTATTGGCTTACCCAGTCATTAACGGGGTACGGGTGTTGGATCGTATACAAAAAGGATGAATATAACTGAGGAAGATACATGCAAATACTGTAATGAAAGGGACGATCCAGAGCATACGCTCTTTGCGTGCGTAAGGTGGTTAGAAGTTAAAGGAAAGAGAGATTAGGCCTAAATAATGTATATGATAAAATGATGGAATCTAAACAAAAATAATTTTGCAAAATAAAAGAGAAGAATGTGGGATACTCTGTAAAAATTGCCTGTCAGCCTAATGTTATGTCCATATGGACATAACGGGGTGGCACGAAAAGAGGCATGAAATAGAGGTTTTAGTCGGTAGGTGATAGCAGAGGAACTTTACTACTTTACTTAATTTTAATAAAAATAATTATTTGACCCTTGATTATGGAAATTTTTTCCTTGCTTAATGATTTCTTGTATCTACATTTCTACCAGGGTAAAAACTTTGGAGTATTTCAATATTAGACAATCTACAATATGAAAGGTACCCAGTAGCCTAGAAAAAAAATCACAGCGAGTTTGGTGATTTCGTTTTAAATATGTAAATTCATTATGAATTTTTATATTTACTTGCAAGTGTTCAAAAACCATTTGAACATGTTTTCAAATCTAACGATTTAATTTGTGTTATATTAACATTCCACGTCACTGTGTTCGCATTCCAAAGAAATCAAAGAAACCTCGACGATACTCCTAGCGCCATCTCTTGTTACAACGCTAACTCATCTGAACTCGGCCGTTGGACACAAGAAAACAGATTGCTTTAAGTTAATCGGTAATTTCCACAGAAGCAGTCCTGCATCGAACCGCATAATTTGTGCTAGGCCAATGACATCGATGTATTTCGAACCCCAAGGCCATGTAAGCTACACTGCAGAAATGCATTCGGCGATTCGGCCAATTACTTAGCTTTCACAGCGAAGACGGAGGAAATCGTTAGCTCCTCTAAATTTCCGATCTTCAATAATCGAATTTGATAATTACTAGTTAAAGTAATTCGACCAGATTTGTGTTAAAATTCATAAGTTTATTTTAGACAATCGCTGATGTTAAGTTTTATATAACTTCTCTGTATTTACATTATTTGCCCTTTCTATTTCCGGAGTTATTTAACTTATCCGCCAGAAAGGGCGGAGACAAGGCCTTCAAGTTTATCTAGTTCTCACGTTCTAGAATTCAGTAGCCAGTAGCCAGTAGCTTTTATTATATTCTCGTTGGTCAGTAGCATCTTGACCCCCCAGCCAAAAGGAATGCGCTGTGGGCGCTCCCGCATGGCATGGCCGCCGGCCATGCCATGTAGTTTTCACGTGTTGAGAACTCATAATCACTCAAGATCTCTCATTCGAACGGCATTTGTGGTACGCTGCCATTACGACATGTCGTCGTAGCCGTCTCAAGCCTACAAGTAAAGGTATTTATTGGTTGGTATTAAAGTAAGACGTTGTATTAAGCGTCCCCGTTAGCACTCGGCAATGGGAGTTCTAAGGTTCTTTTTCTGATTCTCTTAAAAAACGCTATAGTAAGCGTTCCCTCGGCACACGGCCATGTAAGTAAACTCACTCGTTTACAATCACTCTCTCAAGTAAGACGCTGTACTAAGCGTACCCTGGCACTCTGCCAATATCCTCTATGCTTTAATATAATTTAGTCTACCTATGCAACCTGCATAGCGTCTTTTTGAATCCATTGTTGCCTGTATAAAAAACCGCATTCTCACAAGGGCATCCCTGTCATGCCATATGCATATTATGACTGCATATCATTCTCAAATTTCATTCTCAATTTGAGTCATTCTTATTTGCAAGACGTTTAAGTACATTGTATATAGAAGCTAAGGAGAAACTTAGTAGTGTTTTTAAAAGTGGCATTTCCTGTGTAAACTGCTGTCAATTGGTGAATATAGTGTACATAGTTGCTTATTGTGGACATTAAGGCAATATTTATCCTTTTATCATTGCTTGTATATTACTGCATTTCATCGCAGCGTTATCTCAGTTAAACAAGCTCATACAGAGTGGTTCCGCAGGAACAATAATGAACAATTAAGGTATATAGCTGCAAATTTACTATATAATCATATACTTGTTTAGGATTACAATTATTTATGCAATTTAATTTTTAAAGAACAGAACAATTCCAGATATTTCTCTTTACCTTTTTGGGGCCCTATTTCATATAAATTAAAAAATATTTTTTCTGCTCATAATTTTAACATCAGTTTCAAAACTAAACATTCTTTAAGATCCTACGTAGTTAATTCAAAAGATCATATTCCCCCAGAACACAGATCAGGAGTTTATCAAGTCAATTGCTCGACCGAGGACTGTGGTGCTTTTTACATCGGCCAAACTGGCAGGAAATTTACCACCCGAATTAATGAACATTGCAGGGAAATTGAAAGGGCCAGGAACCTTAATCGTTGCCCATCTAGCATAAAATCCAATTTTTCAAGACACATCTATGTTAACAACCACAATTTTGATCCCACCTTAGATACTAAATTTTTACATTTCTGTCATAAAGGTAACAAATTGGATCTTTTAGAAATTCTTGAAATTAATAAAGCTGCAAACTCAAACAACCCTAGATGCGTAAATGACCAACTTCAACATTCTTCGACTCACTTTTTTAACTCCTTAAACCTTTCTTGAACACGGATCTTGGTTCCTGATTCTCTCAACATACCTGCCCTCTTTAAAGCATTGTTCTGTTCTTTAAGCATTGTTCTACTTTACTATTAATAACTAATGTTCCTTTTGTTTTCCCGGATCGGAAGACCATTCTCCATAAATTGGTGAATGCCTTCTTGGTCTGTGAACTTTTGGTTTCTGTATTTTGCCACAGTAACGCCATCTCTGCTTGAGCATGTATGCTTCAGGGTTTGCTGTTTTGCCCTCCGTGAAGGAAGCCTGCGCATGGGCCCTGGAGCTCGGGCCCTAATTCCCACCCATGATTCCAACACACCAACCATTGGTTGACTCGGGGAAGAGAAGAGGAAGATTGCTTCGAACTTCATTTGTCATTCCTGCCTTTTTTGACATTCTGTCATCTGTCAACCTAACCTTAAATTTTCACTCGTGGCCATCAACGTGACAAACTTGGTTTCATTGAGAAATTTTTTTTATAAATCGACAAAATGAGCCCCAAAAAGAAGAAAAATAAATAATTAAAGCCCTATGTGGCACAATATATATTTATTTTAAATTTGGGTAACATGTATTTTAAGTAAGACAATGGTATGACAAATTTCCAGCAATCAATCTAACTAATCTCTCTTTTTCAGTGAATTTTCTTCTTTTCTTCCTCCTACATTTTATTCTATATGATAGGATGGTACTTTCCTCCTAAGGGTTGAATTTTTCCCCTCCTTACTGTGGTCTTCGGACCCGAGCTCTGGTGAGTAGATTTTCATTTGTAGCCGTTGGTTTAAATTATACTTTTGTGTTGTATTCTATTACGTGTTATTGTATTAACTTGAACACTTGAATAAGGGTAAATTCTTTTAGCTCTCCTGATAATGAACATTTATATGTTCGAAACATGTCGAGCTACCTGAGCTAAATTGCTCAATAAATTAAGTGAAGGAAGACTTAAAGACTTTTATTTCGCTTCTAAAGGTTTTTGTTTTATTTACAAACTCACTTTAGAACTAGCCCCTATGGCAATTTATAGGGCCTATGAGCATTCTCTGTTTGTTTAGAAAATCGACCAAGATCGAATCTACAACAGCAAGTACAAACAGTATTAGATGTTTACTTAATTTTTATAAATATAATTACTTGATTTTGGAAATTTTTTCTAACCAGAACATTCCAAAATTAACCCAAAAAGTAGAAGGAATCCAAATATCTTCCATATGGAAAGTTTACGCAGAAAAAAATTACGGTGTAGTGTTTCTGTAAGCTTGCAGAAAAATCCCAAAAACAAATTGTGAAACTTCTTTACACGCGCTGTACCTGGAGAGTAAGTTGGCAAACGCGTTGGAGCGTTGTAATTGTACGTGAATATTATATCGCAATTTTCTCTGTGTATCCGTTAAATTGTGGTATCGATTATCACAACATTACTATTACGAGTGGATTTCAGTACTCCGACCCGCTTGGCAGGAGGCGCCTTCCGAAGATGCGCATGAAAATAGGATATATCGAGGGAAGTTCAAATTAACGAGTCTTCTCGTTTGGACGCTTCCGTCCATGAAGGTGCTTAATGAAAATTAAGTTTTCAACTGCTGGTTGATGATTGCAGATAGCATTTTTTTGTTAATATTACAATGCGTAGTAACGCGTATCTTTTGTTAGAGTACCGGCTATGCTGTTGTGAAACATCGTGTTCAGAGCGGTGTGATAACCCTTTTATTTTAAAAGGTAGGTTCGACTCATGTGCTTCTAAGTAACAGGGCTATAAAAAAAGTGCCATTTTTCACCAGGGTCTTTCCCAGGGATCACTGTCCATTTGCTTAGGGCCTTCCTTATCTGAGCCCAGCTGGAGAAGACCCCAGTCGTCTTCTCCAGCTGGGACAAGACAAAGAGTTTAGTGTAGCCTGGTTATCCCGACTGGTACCTTGCCTATGTCTTCCAATTATCGAGAACAAAGCACATCGTCAAGTCTGGTAGGATCAATTTTAATTAATAATAAATCAGTACAGCTAATATGTTGAGCTGTGTTCCTGATTTATCGTGCTACTACCTTCAATTTTTCAAGTGAAAATACTAAATATAATCGACCGAGAAGCACCCACTGGAAATATTACTTCCAGAGATACTGAGTTTTAGATCGCTGTACTTATTTAGTGATTGACAGTCCTCTAATATACTGTAATTCTTTTACCGTTTCCTCTCTTGGTATTATGTAAATTTACATGGTACAATTAGGGCGGTTATGCAATTTATATTAAGTTAATTACATCTATCTGTAAAACCCATGGCAGAAATTTAGTTTAACGTATTTAAACCATATTATTGAACGTTTTGCCTTGATATCGGTCAATTGAGTTAAATTTTCCTTATTTGGTGCGGCTCTATTTATTTCTATATGTTTTATTCAGTAAATCCCTTTTAGTTTAGCATTTTGGAGACCATTTAGAAGTCTTCTATATTCCAGCTGCCAAGGGAACAAGCTAAGCGTAGTTTAGTGGATATTTATTCCCAAATTTTAACATATAAACTGTTTCATATTTATGCAATAGTAACTGGGTAATATTAAAATGTTCTCTTTAATTGGCATCGAGGTAACTTATTGAGATTTTTATATAGTAATTAGTAATGTTAATTTATTGATCAGAAACTTGCTAAAGTACCATAACTAGTGCTACTTTTTGATCTGAACTTTAATCGCAGTGAGTACCAGGCCTAAATTGTTTAATTGATACTTGACTGTTGTAATTTCTAGTGTTAAAGTGTCAAGATGAAACTTAATTAACATAGCAATTAATAAATTGTAATTTGAATATTAATTACCACTTGTGGCGTATATGCCAGCTTAAGTGATATTCCATAAATATTTTTTAGCATAATATTAACCATCAGTAATCAGAAAACCTTCTAAATTCTAAGAAATTAGATTGTTCTACCCAAGTAGTATTTTTTAAATAAACTGGTTGTTTGTATCCCTGGTGTTTTTTTTTGGCAACTGTATTTAGGCTATAATTCAATCACATTCTATTTTTTTTTACTCTTTTTCACAGGGTATTATTAATTCTAAATTTTATTATCCGATCTACAGACAGATATAATTTCTAATAAATTTCTTGCAGTAAAAATTTAGTGGCGCCCACTCTAATTGCCACAAACTTTAACCCATGTTTTTAAAAGAATAAAACCACAAACGGCTGAGTGAGCTAGGCATATGAACCAGCTGAAAGCGCAATTGGCGAATAAGGTTGGTTACAGCATAAAGCTCGAAACCTTCTATACAAATATATTTGCTACCTTATAGAGGAGAAAAATGGTATTGGGCCTGTAATATATTTAAAATGATATCTTCAGATAGTCCGTAGAATATATTTTTAAAAATCAGAGAACTTTTATTAACGTTCTAAAAGGCATGTTAAAAGGCCACGAAATCCGCAACTTTTCCCTTATTTAATAAATTTCGAGCATCTACTCTTTGCGAATTTGTTACGTCCTGCAGTTAAAGCTGCAGGTGGGTGTGAAAATATAATGGAAACCCTGTACATATTGACTTTAGCCAAGAATTAATCAGTAAATCGAGGACATATACTTCCAATACAAATATCAAGATTAACTGCGGTCGTTTATGAAACAGCACGCGAAATTTGAAGCCATACAAACGGCCATATCTGAGGCATAATTCAAGATGGATGGGCGTTGTCGAAACCTGCGACCTCATATTCGAAAATACCGGGCTCGAACGTGTCCATATGTCTAAATCGATCAATTTAGGCTATCGAATCGTAATGGAGCATCGATGAGGGTCAACTGCTTATGAGTAAACAAACTGGTAGCCGTTGTGGCAGTTTGAAGTTTGAGGAATCGTTTGTCAGATTAGATAAATCGCTAGGAAAATATGAGACGACATGGTAAAGCCATTTGCAGAGGGATTTCAGAGATGTGAGACGTGGGTTTAAACAAGTTTAAGCGTAGAAGTTTTAAGGCATTTGCCTGAACCTGCAAAAATGTAAACAAAATTGGCAAAAAGCGATCGGAAAGTCAAGAAAAATTCAGAAATCGGGTTTTAAATGTGGGAACAAATACGGAGAGACCCCCAAGAAACAACATATTTTTATTGGTGAAAAATGACAATTGAGATGTTAGCATGAATTTGAGCAATGCGATAAGAATCGCTCGCTGTGTGAGATTTGATGTCTGACATGAAAAGTTAGGTACGGATGGTATTTTCTCATTTTCCTTAAATCTGCGTTTTTACCTAATATTATCATTCTTAGATAGGGCCTCAAATTATTTCAAACATCCTTGAAGCAAAGATCAACAATATACATCCTTCCAAATGGAGCTTTCTCGAGATTTTTGGTCTGAAAAAAGTCCCTTATAGCTATCAAAGTGCACGTATATTTTTTTTCAGACTATTTATTTCAGCTAAAATAACAAAATAATGAAAGCAAATATGGAAAGTCAGAGAGCATCGAACAAACAGTCGAATAGCTTCAACATATCGAAAAATAGCGACTCCTAGAGGCAGCTACATCAGTTAATTCACCAGATTTGTTAAATTCAGTTGAAAACCAAGAAGAAAATATTTAATTTTTTCATAACAAGTTTGAACCGATCCCGCTCCTTATTTGAAGAGTAAAAGGCAAAAGTTCCGAATCAAATTGATTCAGAATCTCCATCACAATTTAAGCAATATATTTTTCTCCTTCTATACAATATTTCTTCAATATTCTTTGTTTTTTTTTGCTTTAAAACCTACAAATTGTTTTCTTTTTTAATTTTTTCAATTAGTAGAATTTTACAATATGAACATTTTGCCTTATTTTCATTACAACTTTATTCATTGGGCTTTATACTTTTGCTTAAAAAGAAACCCCACTTCTTTGCAGCTCGTAACCTTATTTTTCCTGCTTAAGCTAATTGTTAAATTATTTTTCATATCTTTCTCTCACATTGGCAACAGCTGCTGCTTCTAGAATGCTTTCGGGTATTTCTTCTTCCGTTTTTTGGTAATTTTTTAGTTTGGCAACCACTGGAATTTTGTAAAAATATTTCTTTCTTCTTTATCTAGATACTTTTAAAAGACGGTTTTGACCATTAGAATGTTGCGCAATTGTTTGACGCAGGAGGATTGTTGCAATGTTGCCCAAAGTTGAACCTTTTCTTACGGGGATAAGAAATGCTAACCAAAATCAATGTAAAAAATAAATACGTTTCACTTCACGTATGGCGCAACCAACAAGAACTAACCGAAACTAACCGAAGCTAATTTTGACAAACGTTTTGGTTTTGACTATGGCCAACAATTGGCGTTTTGACAACGCTTAGATTATTCGCTTCATTTCTTGATAAAAAAAAAATATTTAAATAGTCATACAATCTATTTAAAACGACAAAGCCATCCATTTAAAGCTTTGACAACATGTGTTTTCACTTTTCTTTTACTCTTCTCTATCTAACCCAAACTAACCCAACCTATGTGAAAACACATGTTGTCAAAGAGGTTGCAGAGAATAATTTAAATACTTATTTATTTTTTTTATCAAGGAATTAAGCGAAATATTCCGACATTTTTTCAGTGTGGAATATAAAAAACGATGTATTTCAGCTAAAGTAACAAAATAATAAAAACATATTTCGAAAGGGAAAGAGCATTGAACAAGTAGTCGAATAGCTTCAACACATCGAAAAATAGACTCCTAGAGGCGGCTAAATTATACTTAATTTCGCGGTTTTTGCAGAAAGCTTTTTTTGAATGTCCCCAAATTTGTTGAATTCGGTTGAAGAAGCACATATTACATTGTTCATAACAAGTTTGAACTGATCCCACTTCTTATTTGCAGAGTAAAAGGTAAAAGACCCAAATCAAATTGACTCGCAATCTCCTTTGAAATTCAAGCAACATATTTTCCTCCTTCTATACAATATTTCTGCTATAATAATGTTGATCATTTAAAAAGTGAGTAAAATTATATGCTCTTTTTTTTTGTTTAAAACTTACAGAATGTTTTTTTTTAATGTTGCCAGTTTGTAGAATTTCTTCATTGCAACTTTTATCATTGAGAAACGAGACCAGAGGGTACTGGGCTTTATAATTTTGTTTAGATCCAAAAAATAAGCCAGAAAACCCTCTTCTTTGCAGCGTTTTAATCATCTTTTCCTTCTACTTAAGAAAATGGTTAAATTGTTTCTCATATCTTTCTCTCAAATTGGCAACAGTTGCTGCTTTTAGAGTGCTTATGGATATTTCTTCTTCTGAAGATTCCATTATTTACGTTATGGCAACCAACACATGTTGTCAAAGCTTTAAATGGATGGCTTTGTTGTTTTAAACAGATTGTATCAGATGGTTCGAGTATAATTTAAATATTTATTTATTTTGTTTATCAAGAAATTAAGCGAAATATTCCGAATTTTTTGTTGTTTGTGAAATATAAAAAAAATTATATGCCTCTTTTATAAGCACACAACTGAAGTGAAACTTGTGAAAGAGATATTAGGAATTGAGTTTTTATTTTTTTAAGCTTTTTTTCTCAACTTTTGCCCCGGGTTTCGACACATTCCTTTCCTTCTGTTAGGCCGAAAACTGCGTTTCTTCAACTTTTTGTATGATATTTAAAAAACAATAATAATAATAATAATAATAATAATAATAATAATAATTAAGCATTTATTTAGCATAGAAGCTACATATAAGCACAACAATTTATAATTAATAGAAAAAGCGAAAGACATATTATAAAGCGTACATATAGTGAAAGCCTACTAATATAAACCTAAACTACAAAAACACTACCTACCTAAAACTACATAAAATAAACTTAACAAAACTTAATTTAAAAATAAAAAATACAAACATAAATATAAGGGGTACAATAAAATATAAAGATTAGTCACAAATAAAACTTACCTTAATAAATATTAAAAATAAAAGATGTATAAATAAAATAAATAAAATCAGTTTTAAATTGTAAATTAATTAAGTTAAGCAATTGATTTGAATTGCACCGATTCAATAAAATAAAATCTGTACGATTTCTTCTGCGATAACATCTTCAAAAACCTTTAATTTATCGCATAAATAACTGGGTAACAAACCATGTTTTAGTTTAAAAATAAACAGATACACACTAAACATAACCCTTTTTTTCACAGACAACATATTTAAAACACTTAACATACATTTAATGGGCGTATACCAGTTACATTTCAATATTTGTCTCATGGCTCTGTTTTGGATTTTCTCCATTTGGTTTATTTTGTATGGCGGTAGATTGTATAGTAAAGTGGAACAAAATTGTAAATGTGGAAGAGCAATAATATTATATAGTTGTAATTTTGTGAATATGGATAAATTCTTACCCATTCGAGTTATAAAGCCAACTTTTTTTTCCTTTACTCTTATTAACTTTCCGAACAATTTTCTTCTTTTTTTATTTTTTTTTCTTGTTTAGTTTTATAATGCTTTTATAAACTTTCCGAACAATCTTTTGCTTTCGTATTTTTTAATAAATCTATTATTTCGTTTTATAATACTTTCATTAACTTTCCGAACGTTTTCTTACGTTTTTTCAATATTTTTCCATTTTTCCAAAAAAAAAAATTCCTAAAGCATTTTTTTTTCTTCCCATTTTCGCTATCCCGGACCTCGTAGCTGAACTCCTTCGCCTTTTTTTTCGCCGAAAACCGCGTTTCTCTAACTTTGTTTTATTATTTTTTTCTTATTTCGTTTTATAATACTTTCATTAACCTTTTTAACAATTTTCTACGTTTTTTCCAATATCCTGTTTTGCTGCGTTTTTCCTGAAAATTTCAACCCTCTAGCTATCCTGAAACATGCTTAATTAAAGGGGCGTTTCACTTTGATAAGCGTGTCACTTTGATAAGCATTTTTCCTGACTTTACCCTCGCTAAAGAAGTTTCACTTCAAAAACTAATTGTTTCAGCTAAAAATAATGAAAACAAATTTGGAAAGGGGATAAGCATTGAACAAGCAGTCGAATAGCTTCAACACACCGAAAAATAGAGACTCCTAGAGGCGGCTAAATTACTTAGTTTCGTAGTTTTGCGAAAAGCTCCTCTGAGTTTTACTGAATTTGTTGAATTCAGTTGAAAAACAAGAACAATTACATTTTTTATAACAAGTTTGAACTGATCCCACTTCTTATTTGCAGAGTAAAAGGTAAAAGACCCAAATCAAATTGACTCTCAATCTCCTTCAGAATTCAAGCAATTTATTTTTCTACTTCTATACAATATTCCTGTTATAATAATTTTGAACGTTTAAAAAAGTAAGATTTTGATAGAGTGGCACATGCGCTGAATATTTTTACCTGTTCCTGAGCAAGTTACTAAATCCTTCCCAACAAAAATCAAAAATAGTGGGAAGTTGGACAATTGAAACCATGAGAGCAGAGGGCAATGGAAGAGCTGAAAGAACTCATTTCGAAGATTTCCGAGTCTTCCAACCATGTGACCTCCACATACTCAAACATACAAACTTCAAATGCTCAACGTGATGTGGTAATCTCTAGTTGAAGCTTACTTGACGAGCTTTCTGCCTCGTCAATGCAAGATGCTCGCACTCCTTACTGATTTGGGTTCTGTACTATCCAAAGGAACTCGGGATACTCTGTTAAACTATCCATGAACCATACCTATGGCCGGTGATCGTGGGCGAGAGGATTGGCACCTGGTGTGATCAATGTTTTGGACTCCAAGAGTTATTCAATTTATGGTGAAGTTCTCTCGTAACTCCGTAATGACTAATCGAAATTTTTCAATTGACTGGCCTGACTATAATTGTACAGATAATATTGTCGATTGTTAAATTTGGGATTTTGTCATTTTAATTATTACATTTTAAATAAATTGTTTTCTTTGGGGAAGCTCACCAATTTAACCCTTAGTTTCACGTATAAGGTAGGATTTTCCAAATATAGTTATAAAGCCATAGGAACCAATGCTTGTATCGGGTTATTTTGTGGTTACCAGATTTTGTAGAGTGAATCATAATCATGGTGGTACTTACTGTTAAGGTGGCCCGTGTGAGTGAGTGTCCTTCGGATAGTTTTACTGGTTTTAATGATTTTGACAATAATTGAGAATTAATTTGAATTCTAAGTCTAAGTCTTATATTGCATACATTTATCGTTCTCCAGACAGTAACTTAAACAGCTTCTTATCTTCCAATGTATAATTCTCACTAAACATAATATAATTCTTGCTGGTAAACTTAATATAAATTTTGAAGATAAGGAGAGTGGAGCCACTCTAGACTTATGTCCATCAACATTAGTATTCATGTCCATAGTTCCTTACGTGTTTCTAGTACTTCATCAACGACCATTGATTATATTCCTGTAATGTTCGGGAGTGCGTGTCATGTAATGTGTTTAACTCGGCCATGCTGTTCTGGCTAGTATTCCCTACAAGTCTAACTTCACTAAAACTATTAGAAAATTGGGTAGAATTAATAGCATAAAGATTTTTTTTGGAGACTCTCTGCCAATCTTTTAATTGGAATTCGGTGTTTCAGGAGCGAGACCCGCTTGCTGCATTTTACTCTGCTTTATTTGGTTTCGTCCACAAATGCTTTCCAGTGTTGCCACTGTAAGTGAGGCATGGGGACCGCAAAAAGTGATAAACTTCTGGGATTTGCAATTCTGCATCCATTCTAAGATTCCTGAGTCTTCCTAAAAGTTTTACCCAATAATCAGTTGGTACTGTCTCTTTTCTTTGGGTTTCGCTTTCACAGGATTTATAGATCTGTTTTGCTAGCTGCGAAGAGGCTCTACAACGATGTACAGGGAACGTGGGACTTAGTCAATTGTCAATGAAATAATTGATTGTGATTTGCTAAATGACTACTCCTGTTCGACCGGAAACAACCTCACTGGAAATATTTCTTCCTCTTGCGATCCTCTAACATTGCTCTCTGATATTGGAGTTTCAACTTCATTTTACCTGGTTTCAAGCACGCCCCATGAAATTGTCAGGCTCTTTTCGACATAATCCTTTTAATCCAGCTCATTTCCTTCATGTCTAAAGACGGCAAGAATAATCCCTCTTCACAAGGGAGGCGATTATTTCCATCTCATTAGATACATCTCACTTTTTCGACTGGTGAAGGAACGACTTTTGAGCTTCTCCAAGCTCAGAAAATACTTCACCATGGTCAGTTCAGTTTCCTATCGGGCATGAACACCTCTGATGTTATGCTTGACTTTCCGTCAAAACTATTCCAAGTGGTAAACAAAAGAGAAGCAACAGCGACAGTTATCTGTGGTTTATCCAAAGCATTCGATTGTGTGAGTGAAATACTGAATACTGTTACGAAGGCCCTCAGCTTATGGTGTTAAGGGTGTGGCACTCG
The DNA here is from genome assembly GCA_016904865.1 of Pissodes strobi. Taxonomy (NCBI): domain Eukaryota; kingdom Metazoa; phylum Arthropoda; class Insecta; order Coleoptera; family Curculionidae; genus Pissodes; species Pissodes strobi. Next base: position 35,633 of record MU186539.1, on the reverse strand, counting down.
GGTGTCTTGAGTATTATCTTTCGGATCACGTTCTGAATGGCGCTTCATCCGGTGGGCGGCTGGTGGATTATGATGTACCGTAAGGGTCTGTTCTTGGTCCTTGACTGTTCCTAATATATATAACAGGACCGTTCTGTGGTGCAACAGGGATCCTGAGCAGCTCATCAGTGATGTCACATCTGATCTTCTGAAGATAGAGCGGTGTTGCGATTCCAGTCAACTCTGCCTTAATATGTCAAAGACCCATATCTTTGGTTGGCAGAAGCCTGGTTTTTGGTGACAATTCATTGGGCATTGTAGAGCAATTTTTTGATTTATTAATTAACATCATCATCATAAATCATCATTTCATGACTCATCATCATTAATCATCACTTCATGACTACGTGCCTCCATCACCCCTTCACCGCGCCCGCAGGGTTGTCACGTCCTCGCCTATTCCAAAGTTATGTCGCCTATAAAATTTGCTCGTTTCAAAATAATAAGCTTTTATCTGGTTGCTACGCTGCTGGGGCAACTTTTCGCTAATTGGGAGAAGTTAGTGATGAGAATTTTACTTTGCGGTAGTAGAATCACATCTTAGATATGCACTTCCATTTTGGGGCGCATTTTCGGATTATCTCTTCCAATCGGTTTTTGTTCTGCAGAAAAGAGCTGTCAGATATCTCAATAATGAACACATTGTCGTCCTTTTTTGTAGAAAATATGATACTTACTTTGCTTTTGTTGTTTATTTTGGAAACAGCTTGTCTTATTAGCAGAAACAGGGGTAGTTTTCATAACCATCATCATTTTTGTGTTTATATACATTCATATTGTGTTTTTAAATTGAATTTTTATGTAAATGTTTGATATTAATATTTCTCATTATTATGCTTTGTCTACAAGAACTGTATTGATTTTTTGGTAATGAGGTGCTTTGATCATCATCGCCATCATCATCCCTAAACCCCTTCTGTCCCCCGAATAACGATTACATTCATATTTTCATTCTCTAACCATTACCAAGTGTTGGATGACCATGTACATACGGTATACACCCTTACACCCACTACGCATTTCAAGCAAAAATAAAGATTTGAAAATAGTATCGCACCCTATACAAAGACCATGACAAATAAGCGATCAAATGTATTTGCTCGATTGCCGATCACTTTGTTAACGTCAATATTGTGACGTCGCTTTAGTGATCAATGGCCCAAACAATATTATCCATGGCTTAACTGAACGGTGATGCATGGGCGCAGATTATACATTTCATGTTTGACGTTTTGTTTCCGAATAGATGGATGGTATCGGGCCACTTGATACGAACTATTAATTTTATTGGAAGGTTGACATATTGATGGAGCTGCTCACTGAAATAAAAAAAAAAATACGGAAAATGATAAAAATAAGATTGGACGGTAAAGCTTTTTCTTGTTCCACGAACTGAAATAAATTAGGTTTAAAATGTGAGAATATGCTTTCAGCTACGTTCTTTCATTTTTACGACTTCATTTGTGTTAGAACCGCTTTTTGATATCCTATATATCCTGGTGAAATCTTCCGCTGTGCTCAGTTATAACTGTCTTCAAATTAATAACCCCCAGTTCAAAAATTAATACCTACATCACTTTGTACGAAGTCAACTATAGGTCTTGTACAACTTCGCAATAATTCTCTTTTTTTCGGAAGTTCTCTTAAGTCACCGCCATGCCATTTCCGCAATCTTAATAAGTTTTTGATCGATTTTTTCTCGATATCTGAGAGCCTACTTTTATTCCTTCCTTACTGTAGTATCGCTGATTTATTCATTGAGACATTGATAGACTACAAAAAAATAACTACAAAAAAGACTA
>MU186539.1:0-28792 GCA_016904865.1 Pissodes strobi | reverse complement strand
GTGATTTATGCGCTCTGCGAAGGGTTGATTGGCAGTCGGTTTTGCGGGCTTCCAACACACATATCAAATTTTAGTTCCATTTTTCCACTTAAATGGGTGAGAAATAAGCAAAAGCAGCCTTGAGTTACAAAATGGATAGAAGTCTCCCCAGAAATCTTAGAAAGTTCGCTTCCAGTGTTTTTATGATTTTAAATTTTAAGAGAATCTATAGACAGGTTATTAGGATGGCAAAAGAAAGGTATTACGAAAGCAGAATGAAGGAAACTCGGAATAGGATGAGGGAAGGCTGGAGAGGCAAATCGGGTTCTTTATCTGAACTGGCACATCTAGATTCGGATATGTCTCATTGCCCAGGTCGTAATGATTGATTTGAATCATCTAAACAACCCTTCGTCATCCCATTCTGAGATATTTTGCATACACCATACCATAGATGAATATATCTAATTGCGTTAGCTATATTCATCTATTACCATACTCGCAAGTTGCAAAATACATTTAGGGACATTAGAAATAAAAAATGTGCTGCGGGAGTGGATCAGATATCATTGAGGGTGTTTGAGAATTTGCCGGAAAATCCTCTCACTGTTGCCTTAAATGATTTCTCTGATTCCGGTATATTTCCCCATTGCTTGAAGACAAGTCTTGTTAGGCCTTTCTTTAAGGATTGCTCTTCTTGTCACTCTGACCAAAATAATAGAAAAGCAGGCTAAACATATATATGGCGTCTTTTATTTCAAAACGTAACTTATTGAAAAGTAATCGGTTTGGAATCAAGGAGACTAAAGATGAAATATTTGGCTTCCTATAGAAAGGCTGTATACGCAACTAAACACGATGGTGATGTTGCCGCAGCTGTATTCTGCGATATTCCAAAGGCATTTGATTGCGTCAATCGTAGGATTGCGCGTATATCTGATATAAACAAATCAAGCAAGTTCTTGTCCCTCAATATTAGTAAACCTAACCTACTAACTTTTAAGTGTGTTACTGATAACTTAAGACCGGAAAATAATATACTGGATAATCCATCAGTGGTTTGGTTTCTGGGCCTGCATATCGATGCAAAGTCCAAGTTTTATGATCATATAACCCAAGAACGTTAAGTTTAATATGTTTATATATACCTACCTTTTTGTATTAGACGTTATACAATACCAATGTGTAGTGTAGAGAGAATCACGAGTACTTAATTTGTTTTGCAATAGTGCAAAAAAGTTTGCGGTGTCCCTGCCTTAATATATATTAAATTTTAATGCAAGTTCCGTAGTATAAGCGAATTCCAATAAAAATACATTTAGGCGTCATTTTTAATAAAGTTAACTGCGAAGGGCTGTTTAGTATTTCGAGCGGGCGCGCTATTCTGCAAGGAATTTCAATTAAATTGCTTCATTCCAGATTTGTCGCGCTGAGAAAACCGGAAAATTAAAAAGGAATAAAGTCCCGATCCTGTTTCATCGTTAAAATTCAATGCATTTTGTGATTCTAGGCGGCCAACTAAAGTACTGCCGAACGGAAAAGTGAACGGTTCGTGACGATTTAATTAACTGAGATTAAATACGAATTGTATTTCATTCCGACTGGCTGGAATTGTGTTGTATTTTAATTTTTATTTAAAACATCGTTCTTGCTAAGATTTTTCACACTTTTCGCTGTGCTTGTTGATGGTTTTAAAAAGAAGGACTCTGTCGTTTGGGTTAGTTTGGGTTAACGAATGAAGTAAAATGTCCCTTATTAAACCTTCTTCTTTATAAAAGCTAGCTATAAAAAACACACAGAAAACCAGGCTTCAAAACGAGATGAGATTTGATTTATTTTGAAAAATTAACCCACCGTTTTCTTTCAAAAATATGTTCTTAAATGACATGAAAAGTTAATAGGGCGTAGAAGGGTGCGAATTCCTAAGACGGGTTTTAATCCTTATATTGCATGACATACATACGTGCATACGTACGCACAAATTCGCGTCAAATGTCTGCGGGAGATGTAGATATTTGTCCTTTTTTTAAAATTTAATCTGCAATATTATCCCGCTGAAATAATCCTAGCAGACCGAAAAGAAAGATCACGAAAGCTTTTAAACCGCCGACGTCCGAATTGTTCCACATATTATTTGTTTACCATGACATCGGATTGCTATTATGCTTATATATAAACTTGTGATTGATAGTTTTATTGAAGTGAAAACTTTTTCTTGGGTAGTTAATAAGAATGAGCTGTTGGACAAGATACTAACAGAACAGAACAGAACAGACCAGAACCGAAAAAATGGGTAACATACGAATCATAACTGGCAGGCAATGGATGAGAGTAAAAAAGCAGATAAGAGTGAAAGAAAGAAGACACCTATGTTGAGGAGTGGATAATTACCGGTGGTTGAGAAAGAAGAAGAAGACCTTTAATAGAAATGATCTAATAAATTAAAAACCTTTTTATATAAAATTCTCATATAATATCTGCTACCAGCAATGTAATTTCGAAATTACTACCATTTTCTACATAGACGGTCAGTCAATCAGTTGGAAAAAAGTGTTTTAAAGCTAACTATTTTTCGACTGGTTCATTGGATGTTAAATAGAGGTAGTCTAGGTTTGCACGGTCCATCGACCTCTGCTCGAGTCAGGAAGTCGAAAAAACGGGAAATTTTCGGGCTCCTCTGTAGCTTAAAAACAGTGGGTTCTAGCGAATATTTAATTCTTACTAGCATTAGAGAACATTAAATTCTGCGACGATTGAGTGTACCATTCATTCTATTCGGTTCAGTAGTATGGCTGAAATCGATGGGCGAAAAACGTATCCTGCTTTTCGGCAGCTGCAGCAACTTCGGCATCCTGTAGAGCACTTGCAGAGCAGGACACGCTGTTGAGTAGTTCTGCAGGTGCTGGCTCGTTCATGATGGATATGGTAGTAGGCCGTACTTTGTTCTTTTCCATTCTCACTTCAGAGGATCTTTGGCGTGTCCCAACCACTGGACCTGGTAGTATATCCAGAGAGCATGTTGACGAGCGGCAGTTTGAATGGGGTAAGAGATGCCCATCATGTTCGTTTTGGCTCTTGTTTTGGCGAACAGGTCTTACCTTACGTCGTCCAATGAGCCATAAATGGCTATAAAGAATTTTTGTCCAACAGCGTTTATCTCGTCATCACAAGCATTGTTGTTTTTGAAGATAAGCGCAGCGTGCGTCGTACAAATCCTTGTTCTTTCCATAGTTTTTGCAAACTTTCCCTGAAGGTATAATGATGACCTCGTATCACACTTACCCACCAGTATCCGAGTATTTGAGTGTTTGGGAGAGTACAAAGTGTTTTGTTTTGCATGCTTCTCAGGCTTCATTAGTGCAACCTTTGAGGTAGAAGGTGCTAACGCTCTGACTAAAACCATGAGCTCAGTGTCCTCTCCAACAATCATCACAAATGGAGAATTCAGTGATCAGTCAATAGCAGTCGTAACAATAAGCTTGTCAGCATCTTCCTCTACTACTTTTACAACAATCCCATCATCATCCAACTTTCTATGGAGCATGCTCATCATACGTTTCTTGTTACTGTCGTGGAAAGAGACTCTTACCGTAAATAAAAAATTGTTCATCCATTTTCTATAGATCGAGATCGTATATCTGTCATCACCGAAACACAACATAACAACGAATCCCTACCACAATGGAACAAAACATTGCAAATACGAGAAAATGGCCTGGTAACTGATCGTTCTCGCTTGACTATACACAATTGAGCTTTACATGCGTAGACGCCTCAGCCTTATGTGTATTGAACGAGCCTAAAGAAGTTTCCACTTCAATAATGCTATTTTGCCTTTGTAATATCAAGCTTTCTTTTTTACAAAGCAATAGCCATGGTATTTTTCATAATTTTTTAAAAACTGGTCGGAAAATTTTGGAGCAATTCGGACACGACCGAAAATACTCTCTAGTTTTCCCGGCGTTTTATTTCACGCTAACACGAAACTCGTTTTCTTTCATTTGTTTAGGGGAAAACTAAGGCAAACGGAACGATAGGGGTGGAAAATAAAAGTTCTGGAAAGAAAACAAGTGGCTTTTATTCAAAGAGGTAAGAAAGGCTTTATTGTATGGTAATTAGGCCACGAGGCTATCGTGTTATACGAGTTTGTTATGTTATTGTCTTTATTTAAATGGTTAAACGTTGAAAATCGATATATTTTCTTTATATCAAATTTTCACGTGTTAAGTATATTCCATGTAATTTGGATGAATATTTCCCCCATGTATAAAAAACCCATTAGAGAAGTGCAATTATCGGAAAATTACAGCGAATATTTCCCTCATGTATAAAAAATCCCATTAGAGGAGTGCAATTACCGGAAAATTACAGCGATAATTGAACTGTAGAAATCGAAAGAGCACTGCGATAATTGCATCGTACGTATTGTCACGACTAACAATCATCCGAACGTTTTTGTGCTACCCTATAGAACTAGCCGCCCCGCCGTGCCCCTCGCTTCTCTGTCTGTATGAATCATCGCCCGGCCAGCCGCGAAGTTTCGGGATAGCTGGAATTATCTCGATGGCCTCGTCGAGATCATATAGAGTGGCAGAAATGGAGCAAATTAATTGGCCGATTTCATGGAAAATCTAAATGCTGAGAGACAAATAGAACAGGACCGGCTGCAGAAAATTTTTCAAGATCAAGAAGATAAAAAGCAAGCGGATCGGGAAGAGGATGAACGTAGAAGGCAAGCGGATCGGGAAGAGGATGAACATAGAAGGCAAGCGGATCGGGAAGAGGATGAACGTAAAAGGCAAGCAGAACAGGACCGGCTACAGAAAATTTTACAAGACCAAGAAAATAAAAGGCAAGCAGAACAGGACCGGCTGCAGAAAATTTTTCAAGATCAAGAAGATAAAAGGCAAGCTGAACGGGAGGAGGATGAACGTAGAAGGCAAGCTGAACAGGACCGGCTTCAGAAATTTTTGCAAGACCAGGAAGAGAAAAGGCAAGCAGAGCAGGACCAGCTTCAGAAATGGATGCTGGATGTAATTGTAGGCGAGCAAGGAAAATTACAGAAAATATTGGACGGACAAAATGAGAAAATGAGAAATTTGAAAAAGAAGTAAACAATATTCATAAAGAAGTTGGAAATGTACAAAAAGAAGTAGGAGACGTACAGAAAGAAGTGAAGAATCTACAAGCAGAATTTACCAGACTAAAACATCAAGCACCCACCGAGAGGGCATTCACCTCAGGACAAAACATCAAACCTCCAACGTACGACGGTCAAACATCCTGGACAATGTACAAAAGACAATTTGAAGCCGCTGCTGTTGCCAACGGTTGGAATAATGAAGAAATGGCTACATCACTAGTGGTAGCGCTTCGTGCATCTGCCCTGGAACTACTGCAGACCATTCCCATCAGCCAACAAAGGAAATATGACATCCTTGTAGCTGTCCTGGAGAGACGATTTGGAGACCAACACCGAAGACAACTGTATCTCGGCATCAGAAGCCTGGTGAAAACCTGCAAGAATTTGAAGCAGACATTAGACGTCTCATTCAATTGGCCTACCCGGAAGCGACATAGGAATTTCAAGAGGAACTTGCTGCCCAATATTTCGTGGATGGTATCAGAGATCCAGAAACTCAGAAAATGCTACGCCTAGCCAAATTTGATAACAGCAGTGAAGCTTTGGGTCGAGCCCTAGAAATCGAGGCGGCCTGTAACATCTCCAAGCCAAAAATCAGGGCCGTATCCATCCAGGAAGAAAAGGCGACAAACAGCTGTGAATTAAATGAGATGAGTGAAATTTTGAAGAAATTAACGGAAGTTCTTCAGACCACGGCGAGATTCCGGGAGCCAATGGAAGATAGGCCACGTAACCGAAATACATCAAATCAGTGCTATAGATGTGGCAGGACTGGACATTTCAAAAGAGACTGCCGAGTACAGCTACGGTCTAGATCTCCATCCAGAGACGCTAGGGCCCCCAAGTCAAATCAGGAAAACTTCAATTAGTCAATATTGCGGGGCGGGTGTTGGCTAAAGAAGATAAAGCCCCCAGGATCGTCTCCATAAAAAGCCTAGGAAAAGCCGCCGACAGTCTAACAATTACAGGAAAGATCAACGGAAGAGCCATAACAATTACTGTTGACACTGGTGCGGCGGTATCTTTGATAAGGTCCAACAGAGTAAATAGAGTAGAAGTTCTACCCATATCAAAGAATGTAGTTTTACGTACAGTTACCGGTGAGACAGCTGAAGTACTTGGGGAAATGGATATCGAACTTCAACTGGGACGAATTAAATTACACCACACAGTGTTAGTCGCCGACATCGAAGACGAATTTATTTTGGGGAAGGATCTCATCGGTCAACATGGATTCTCTTTTGACAACAAGCTTAATCTTCTGAAGTTTGGCACCGAAGAGTTCATCCTTAACAAAACAGACGATGGCACACCGACTAAAGTAGTGGCGGCATGTACTGTCAGAATAAGCGGAAATACCGAGCAGATAATTTTTGGGAAATTGGAGAAGGATTTTGGAGGCTGCATCGGACTTATCCAACACCACGATTTGCCTTGCAAACACCTCGTAGGCAAAGCACTAGTCAAAACCGACGGCGAAATACCGATAAGGATATCAAATATTTCATCCAATTCCATCAAAATCAATAAAGGAGATGTAATAGCCACTTGCGAGCCGGTGCAATGGGTAACTTGTTGCGAAACGCAGTCAGAAGTAACACCCTCAACATCACCTAAGGAAGTCCTAGAACATTTCCATAAGTCGTGGCAACATCTGTCTTCCGAAGAACTGAAGAGAGCTACACAATTTATCAAAGAGCAGAGCACAGCCTTTGAAAGGAAAAATGGCAATACTGGAAGAACGAACATAATAAAACATAAAATCGACACTGGAAGTGCTCACCCCATACGACAGCATCCTCGGAGGCTACCAGTGACGAAGCAGCAAGAGGTTACCACATTAGTCAACAAGATGCTTGACGATGGAATTATTAAGGAATCATCGAGCCCATGGTCGTCTCCTGTTGTCTTAGTCACTAAAAAAGATGGGACTACCAGATTCTGCGTGGACTATAGAAAGCTCAATGACGTCACCAAGAAAGACAGCTATCCACTTCCCAGGATTGATGACACGTTGACGACACTAGCAGGTTCTCATTGGTTCTCAACACTCGATTTAAAGAGCGGCTACTGGCAAGTAGGCATCGACGAACAAGATAAGGAAAAGACTGCCTTTTCTACCGGAAGTGGTTTATATCAATTTAAAGTTATGCCCTTCGGATTATGCAATGCCCCCGCTACTTTTGAGCGTCTTATGGAGGTTGTTCTACGAGGCCTCACTTGGAAGACATGCCTGGTCTATCTTGATGATATAATGGTAATGGTAAAAACTTTCGAAGAGCACCTACAAAACTTACATGAAGTTTTTACTAGAATCAAGAATGCTCAGCTCTTACTGAATCCAAAGAAATGTTGAATTTCTCGGGCATGTTGTGTCATCAGAAGGAATCCAAACCGACCAACGGAATATTACAGCAATCAAGGACTGGCCTCGTCCTCGCGACAAACATGAACTGCGGAGCTTCCTTGGACTATGTACTTACTATAGAAGATTTGTTGAAGGATTTGCAAATATAGCGGCACCTCTACATAAGCTCACTGAAGAACGAGCTAATTATAACTGGGATCATAACTGCGATTCTGCGTTCAGGAAATTAAAAGCGGCTCTATGTTCTAGTCCAATATTGGGATATCCGGAACAAAAGGGTAAATTTGTATTGGACACAGATGCAAGTAACACCGGCATCGGAGCAGTTTTATCGCAAGTACAAGCAGGGGAAGAGCGAGTTATCGAATACTACAGTCGAACACTTTCGAAACCTGAACGTAACTACTGTGTAACCCGAAAAGAGCTTTTGGCAATAGTACGGTCTGTTGAGCATTTCCATCAATATCTATATGGGCAAGAATTTCTGATAAGGACTGATCATGCAGCACTTAAATGGCTTTTGGATATGAAACAACCTCAAGGACAGGTAGCCAGGTGGCTTGAAAAGTTAGAACAATATAATTTTAAGGTTAAGCACAGAGCAGGGAGATTGCATAATAATGCAGATGCTTTATCCAGAAGACCATGTGCGGATAATTGTAAGCATTGCCAAAGAGTAGATCAACGAGAAGGAATTACTCGGATTAGGCAAACGAAATTTGAGGTTGATCAGCAGTGGACCACAGAGCAACTTAAAAAGGATCAGCTTGAAGATAGTGAAATAGCACTATTGCTAACAGCTAAAGAAGAACATCAACCAAGATCAAGCTGGAGCGAGATATCAACTAAAGGACTTGCTTTTAAAACTCTGTGGGCTCAGTGGGACTCCCTGGTGGTGGAAAATGGACTTCTTAACCGAGCCTGGGAAAGCGCCGATGGAAAAGTAGTGAAGACACAGTTAGTGGTACCAAGGAGGAAGATATCGGAAGTTCTGGAAGAAGTTCATAATGGAAAGTCTGGTGCTCATCTCGGAGTGAACAAAACGATTGACAAGATTCGCGACAGATTTTACTGGGTCAACTACTGCCAAGATGTGAAATCGTGGTGTCGGCAGTGCTCAACCTGTGCCGCAAGCCAAGGACCCAAAACAAGATCTAGGGGCAAAATGAAACGGTATAATGTGGGCCTATCGTTTGAACGTATCGCCATTGACGTAGCTGGCCCTTTTCCAGAAACAAATAATGGTAACAAGTACATTTTAGTGGCAATTGACTACTTCAGTAAATGGCTTGAAGTCTTTGAAATCCCCAAACAAGAAGCTATTACCATAGCAGAGGTCCTTGTGAATAACCTATTCAGCAGATTTGGTGTTCCGTTAGAGCTGCACTCAGATCAAGGACGCAACTTCAAATCCAAGGTTTTCCAGAAAGTCTGTGATTTACTCAACATCCATAAAACACGGACTACCGCCTTACATCCACAATCAGACGGCATGGTTGAAAGGTTTAACAAGACCATTGAAAAACATTTGTCAAAGGTCGTAGATGAACATCAGAAGGATTGGGACCAACACATACCACTATTTTTAATGGCCTATCGATCAGCAGTCCATGACACGACAGGACTAACACCAGCCATGGTTTTATTTGGAAGAGAACTCCGCTTACCCTGCGACCTATTATTCGGAACGCCAGACAACCAGGATATGGAAATTCAAGACTACGCGGACTCCCTTAAGGAAAAGTTACTATACATCCATGAATTAGCCAGAGAAAACACGGAGAAAGCCAGTGACCGAATGAAGACACGATATGATCTCAAAGCTAATTCTATGGGATTTCAGATGAACGATAAAGTCTGGTTATATAATCCGCAAAGGAAGAAAGGAAGATCTCCCAAGATAACGCCAGTATGGGAAGGACCCTATACAGTCATCAAAAGAATTAATGACGTTGTGTATAGAATTCAGCGTAGTCCCAGAAGCAAACTGAAAGTTGTTCACCTCGACAGACTGAAAGCATACCACGGACATGCAGTATCTGATCGGGACGATCAGGTTTAAGAGGGAGGCAATGTCACGACTAACAACCATCCGAACGTTTTTGTGCTACCCTATAGAACTAGCCGCCCCGCCATGCCCCTCGCTTCTCTGTCTGTATGAATCATCGCCCGGCCAGCCGCGAGGTTTCGGGATAGCTGGAATTATCTCGATGGCCTCGTCGAGATCATATAGAGTGGCCTCGGAATACTTCCCGAATATTCGTGATAGATTTGAGATTATATATAAGCAGACCTAAGTCGGATAGTCAGTTAGTTCAGTTAATCATTGAGTGTTGAATAGATATTAGTGGTAAAGTTATAAGACTAGTTTAGTGAGTTAAATTGTATACAGTGGTAGTGAATAAAGAGAGTATTAGTTGAAAATAAGCAAAGTTGTAATTCTGTTAAGAACCCACGGGAAAAACGTAACAGTATGGTAATTCCATTGTAACCTTACGATGACAGCGACAATTTATAAATAACGTCAAAGTAGAGTCAAAATATATTATTAAAAATGTCTCGTTTCGGATTCGGTGTCGGGCTCTTCCTCCAAAATATGAAAATGAACTCATGCAGTTTTTAGACAACACGCTGTCATGCAAAATTATCGGTAATTTTGATGCACTTGTGCAATTACTTCCGATAATTGCACTGTAGAAACTGAATTGCATCGTATGCATCTATGGTAATTCCATTGTAAACTTACGCTGACAGCGACAATTATAAATAATGTCAAAGTCAAGTGAATAATATATATTATTAAAAATGTCTCGTTTCGGATTAAAAAAATCGCCTCTTTATTTTGTTTACAGTTACATCTACGTTTTTGTATTAAAAGAAGAATAAAAATATATATTTTAAAATCATGTTCTTATTCGGGAAATTCCCCCGAATTACACTCGTGCATCAAAATAACCAGATTTTTTGCAGTCGAGCGTGTTATCTTAGAAAAACTGCATTCGGTCATTTTCATATCATTTCATTTCATATCGTTTCATATTTATCCAAAATATGAAAATGAACTCGTGCAGTTTTTAGACAACACGCTGTCATGCAAAATTATCGGTAATTCTGATGCACTTGTGCAATTATTTCCGATAATTAGTCCTAATAATTAGCAAACCACCTCGTAGCTCCAAAATTATACATTTTTGGAGACATGTATACATCAATAGATAATAATATATACACAGCCATTTCATTTCTATGTTCGGGTATTTCCAAATATATGAGATTTTCTCATTGTTTTTCAAAACATTCTCAAAAGAGCTTTTGCTATTTTATCCTAATACCAAACAATTAAGAACTGTCACGTTTGTTGTTATTTATATTTATTTTAATAAACTGCCGTAGCTCTGGGACTAAATTGAGCAGAATCAGTTCACGAAATTTTTAATTTTTTTGCGTTTTTTAAAATAAGATAAGATAATTTATTCATGTAATCAAATAAAAACGTTTTACGCATGTCAATAAATAAGTAAAAAAAAAAACAAAAAATGTGATAATAAAGACACTATAAATGAATAGGTACTTAATAGATTAATAGATTATTTTATGCTACCATATAATTATTAAAAGATAAATTAAGATTTCGTGACTTGCACAGATTAAAATTTATTTACCAAAAATCCTATAGGTCAGTAATTAATAATTAGACAAGGTTTACACGTGCTAAAAAAAACAAAAAGGTAAAAGTATTCAACAAGGTATGTACAGTTTTAAAACACGCCTTACATTTATGTTGTTGATGTTACACAGGAGAAAATCAGATTCTGAATAAAAGACATTCTGTATAAAGATATGTTTTAAAGCATTTTTAAAAATATTCACTTGAAGTCCGCTAACATTATGAGGAAGTTTGTTAAAAAACTTCACACCAATATATTCAGGTCTAGACTGGCTCTTTTAGACGACAGAAGGCTGCTCTAATGTCATTCCCGTGACGAGTCGGATAGTCATGTAGGTGATGATGCGTTCCAAGCTTCAACCCATATATGTACTATAATGTACCCTCATAAATGTACGCTGTTGGAAAAGTCAAGATCTTAAGACTTTGAAAAGCCTCTCTGCAATTTTCTCTATATTGTAAGCTATCGCCCTCCGAGCTATAGAGCCTACCAATGCCAAGGCAAGGGTCTCCCCATCATTCGAACATCAACTCTACCATGGCAGAAGTTAAGTTTCATCCCCGTGATATTCGTAAAATCTTTAAAGAAATAGATATGCAAAAGGCATCAGGACCGGACGGAATACCTGCCATCGTGTTAAAGAACTGCGCCAACGATCTAACACTCGTTTTTTCCAGGCTTTTTCTCTGTCTTACCAAAAAGGGATTTATCCGTCTCATTGGAAAGTCGCTCGAGTGCATTCTGTTCCAAAAAAGGCAAGAAAACCACGCCCTGAAACTATCGCCCATTTGCCTTACTTCCAATAATCTCCAAAGTCATGGAACGTGTAGTCAATCAGCAACTAGTCAAGTGCCTTGAGAACAACAGAATAATCAGCGATAAATCAATATTGCCATAAATCATAATCGGATGAAAAGTGCAGGGTAGCAGCAAGAACAGTGTACTTCTGAGCCACTTACAGATATTCTCAGTGTGGATATCCCATTTCAGCTTTGGATCCAGATAGATTCCAAGAAATTTAGCAGACTCCCGAATCTCACTCTCCCAGAGAGCAAAAATTTTTTTTCTATTTTATCACAGTTCAAAGATAATTTATTTGTATCAAAACAGGCCTTGGCTCTCAACTGTGCTTCCGATGCCTTCTGTTCTGCTACTTCAAGCAACCTATCACGAGTTTTGGTTTGGTGATTGTGTCATCGGAATTCTGACTCAGGTTCACACAAGGGGAGGTCATTGACATATATTAAGAAAAGGTAAAGGTAGGTCCGAAAACTGAGCCCTGCGATACTCCAAGGTTCACAACTATCTCCGCCGAGGACACACCCCCACTCTCACACATTGGGGCCTGTTTTTCAAGTAAGATTTAATAAGGTTTATGCTATTTTCATCAAATCTCTAACATTTAAGTTTTTTAAGCAAAATGTCATGGCAGACACAGTCAAAAGCCTTGTTCAGATAAAAAAAATTGAGTGATATTGTAGTTGCACTCTTCAAAATCATTCATAGCTCTTGATATGAGATCCCAGGGTTCGCCAGTCTCCCTGAAAACAAAGTGACAGCTTGAAAAGGTGTTATTTTTCTCAAAATAAGTTGAAACCTGCCTAGCCATACGCTTTTCCACTACTTTTGAAATTTTTGGTAGGAGTGATATTGGTCTATAATAATTTGACACATCTGCTTCCTCTCCTTTTTTTATATATAGGCGATATTATGGCTTTAAAGCATAGGGAAAGGTATGATATAACAAAAGGACTGATTTATCAATTATGTTAAGGGGTTTAATATAAAATTTGCAATTGATTTTAGTATTTTAACAGAGATACCATAGATGTCAGTAGTATTTTTATTTTTAAGCATATAAATTGTTTCTTTGACCTCTGCTTCTATAGCGCTTGTGCTGCCCAAAAATCATTAATTTCTCTTTTTAACTCTTTTGGGCTTTCAATGCATGTAACCTCTCCAAATAGGATTTCTAACATTGACTATGTAGCGTCCGACTTTCCTCCAACTGATGTCCAATCGACAGTAACTAGCACGGGTCTCTCTGATCATGAGGCAGTAATCTCCAAATTCAATATTTCTTATAGGTCCTTAAAAAAAACTCGCCACCTAGGTAGAATCTTCTCAGCCTCCAATTTTGCATCCTTTCGTAACCTTTGCCTAAAAACGAACTGGAATTTCGAATCAGGTAAACTTGAGTCTGACTTTAGTGGTTTCTTAAATAAAATTATAAATGCATTCAATAATGTCTTCCCGTTTAAAACCATTAAACCTAAACGACATAAACTAGGGACTACGAAAGGCCTACGCTTATCTGCAAAAAATATTCGTTCCCTCTTATACATAAAAAATTCCATTCAAGTTCCTGAATTCATTTCGAATTATAGGAAGATCTACCTAAATCTAATCAAGACAGCAAAGAAACTATATTATCAAAATCGTTTATCAACTGCTAAAAACGTATCCAAGGAGACCTGGTCCATTATTAACGATCTTAGAGGCAAAACAAATTCCGCAAATCAGAGCATGCCAGAACCAAATGATTTAAACGAATATTTTATCAACGTGAGCAAAAATGTTACCTCTGGTATTCCTTCTTCTCTCGACCCTCTTTCGTTTCTTCCTCCTTCTAAAAAAGTTGCTGATAGTTTTTTCCTAAGCCCTGTGGCCAGCCTTGAACTTCTTCAGGTAATGAGCAGAGTAAATCAACGTATAGCACTGATAATCTATCAATAAAAATTTTCTTGAATCTCCCACTTCCGATTCTGGATGTCCTAGCTTCCTTAATTAATGCGTCCTTCACGAAAGGTGTCTTTCCCAAATGCCTCAAAACTGCGATAATTATTCCTCTTCATAAGGGAGGTGAAAAGGATGTCTTATGCAATTATCGTCCAATTGCTATGTTGCATGTACTCTCTAAAATCATTGAAGAGTTATCAAAAAATCGCCTCATGCCATTTCTCCATAGACATGGCATACTGTCTCCGGAACAGTTCGGATTTTTACCAAACAAGTGCACTAATGACGCCATATTCTTGTTGCTTCACGATGTTTACTCATCCCTTAACAACAATCTCCCCACTGCTACAGTCTTCTGTGATTACGCTAAAGCGTTTGATTGTTAAGAAAACTAAATTTTTAAGGAATCCGTGGTATTCCTTCGAACTGGTTTCAATCTTACCTTGAAAATAGACAGCAGTTTGTTAGAGCGAACGGTTCTGATTCTGATTGAAGATTAATTACCAGTGGAGTTCCACAGGGCTCTGTTCTTGGACCTATCCTTTTCCTAATATACATTAATGACACCACATTCCTAAAAATCAATGGTAAAATTTCCCTCTTTGCTGGCGACACAAGCATAACTTGAACTCATTCTAATACTTTCTCCCTACACTCTAATATATCCAGTGATCTCGTCACAATCAAAACTTAGTCTGACTCAAATTTGCTGTGTTTCGACGTTAATAAAACAGTAGCCTTATCTTATAAAACAACCTTACAACAACCTTTGCTACTTCAAAACAGCAATATTAAATACATTGAATCGGCTAAATTCCTAGGTTTGAATATTAGTGCCAACCTTAAGTGGTCAGCACATATTGATTCTTTAACAAAAAAACTATCTTCGGCCTGCTTCGCAATTCGATCAGTTTCGAAGGAACTAAATTTGTCTACTTACTTCTCTTTGTTTGAATCTCATCTTCGCTACGGCCTTCCTTTTTGGGGCTGCTGTAACACCGAGCAATTTCGTACCCATTTTCAAACTTCAAAAGAGAGCAATTCGTTATTTATTTCGTCTTAATGGCAGAGCTCATTGCGAATACTACTTTAAAAAAATTAAAAATTCTTACGCTTCCTGCTTTGTTTATTTTAGAAACAACTTGTTTAATACGCAAATATCGAACCATATTTCCCGAAAGCGTTGATTGCCGAAAGGCAACAACATGAGTACCCAACAAGAAATTCGAGTTAGGACATCTACCTTCCTTTTCCCTCCTCTGAATTAACAAAAAAATCTACTCTTTATAACTCCAAGAAGTGTTACAATACACTCCCGCTACATCTTAAATCCATCCTTACATTTGCTAAATTTCGTGAAAAAAACGAACGCTTACCTACTAGAAAGACCTTATTATTCTATAAATGAGTTTTACATGGATTGGGCATCATGTGCGGCGGTGAAGAGCATTTTATAATAGGTATAGTATTATCTTTTTGACGAATAAGTGGTTTCGCGGGTATACAGGTAATACACAAAATTGAATTTTCGAGGCTATCAATTTTTGTCATGTTTTGTTTACTTTCACTAGGTATTTCAGCTTTACAAGCTATGCAAATTTTTCGAGTAAAGTTCACCGACATGACATTCCTTATTTTTTCCAACAGCACTCTTCGCTTTAGTGTCTGTTTCATATTTTGATAACACTAAGTTTCTTTGCCCTATGTTCTGTGTACTTCCTGTGGATTTGGTTTAACTGCTTATGATGTTCTGTAATATAGTTTTTTTAAAAATCGTTACCAATTTCAACTTGAAAATTGCTTGTTGTTCTATTTTTATTGTATGTATTATTATATATATTAAGTTTTGTTTTGTTTTGTATTTGCTCTACTAGGGTTAGTTTATTTATTTAATTCGCTTTGCCCATAAAGTTTATTCTTAAATTCTCAACAGGATCAATATCTGTGGATCTGTGCTTTAGAGTGAGTTACGAAGTTTCCTTTTGTCCTATTAAATAATCGAGGTGTTATAAGGTTTGATAACAAGTCACAAGGCAAGTAACTAGGTTTATCTACTTTCATTTAGTAATATGAATTTTATAGTTCTATAAATCGTTTTGTAAGGACACCTATTACAGAACTAGTGCTGTAATAGATGCCTTTACAGCACTAGGGCTGTAATGAAAAAAAAAACCGGTTTTATTAACATTTTTAGAAGAATGATTTATTTATTATTGACAATAATTATAAAATTAACTATCAATTATTAATTAAAATTAATTATTATTAAATTATAACACTTAAGGTTTATTATAAACATTAATAATACACTTTTGACAGTTAGAAATTTGGTAATTATTGCTTATACGGTTTTCTGCTATTTTTGGATTATATGGAAAAAAATGTATGTAGGCACATTCTAATGTCCTTAGGGATTGCAAATATACTGGCGGAGAAGAGATTTTTTTTTATTTTTTTTAAAGTTATGTTTTTTTTAAAGTGGGTTAGTTTTGGTTAGATTGGGTTAGTTTAGGTTAGTTTTGGTTAGTTTGGGTTAACCCAAACTAACCAAAACTAACCCAAATTAAAAAAGAAAACAAATATAACTTAAATTTTTTTTTTAAATCTCTTCTCCGCCAGTATATTTGCAATCCCCAAAGATACTAGAATATGCCTATATAAAAAATTTTCCATTTAATCCAAAAATAGCAGAAAACCGTATAAGCAAGTGGATGTGATGGAGACCTTTACGTTCGAATTTCCAATCATTAAATCCGTGTCTGTCCCCATAATCTTCTTTGCTATTTGTTTCTTATTTTCTAAAGAATTCTCAATGTAGCCTTCTGTCGTAGAAGAGGATTTCCAGCCCCCATGACGCTTTAACATCTGCATATCTGCACCACCATCAACTAGAATGGTGGCTGATGACCTCCTAAAACAATGTCCAGTGTATCCTTCGGGACTCTTCAATCCAAGTTTTGTTGCAATCTTTTTTGGTATACTTCCAAAACTATTAACTCCGACAGGCTGGGAGATACATTTTCCTTTTCCGTAGAATACAAAAAACCGCCTGTGAGTTGCATTAAGAGGACGAAGTTTAGCATTTTTTCGAAAAATATTTAAACAGTTGACACCTGTCACATTTCCTTCTGTTATAACAAATTCTCGGATAATTTTGGTTTTCGAGCATGGAATCACAATTTTTATATACAAATCATTGTATTCAATATGATCCAAGGGTCTTGTGACGTATAGGTATCTACGATTTCACGAATAATTTTTTTTTCACTAGAAAGGGGGTGTCCTATAGGGTAGTTTAAGCTAAAAAAATCGGAGGATCCCCCACATTTGAGCCGGAAAAAAGCCCTCAAAGTTCGAGTTTTGAGGTTAATTGACGTAGAACGGACAAAGTGCCTCTACTACTTTCCCAGGTGGAACGTGAAAATAAGGAAATTGAACGGAGAAATAATAAAATTTTAGTGATGGGCGCCAAAGGCCCGGTACAGTGTTGCCAAAAGTGGCGCATTTCAGCCGATTTTGGGTATGCCATGGGTTAGCACTTTTCCTTTTGTTGAGCCCCGGACCGACCGGAGGTCATGCGTGAAGTGAAATATTCATAACCCAAATCTAACCCAAGCTAACCGAAATTGTTTCGCCTAGGCTTGCGTGAGGAAAGGCTTGCGCATCGCGCAAGCCTTTCTTCGCGCAAGTGCATACTGGCTTAAACGAGACGAAACTAACCCAAACTAACCAAAGCTAACCCAAACTAACCAAAGCTAACCCAAACTAACCAAAGCTAACCCAAACTAACCAAAGCTAACCAAACTAACCAAATCTAACCCAAACTAACCGAAATTGTCTCGCCTAGGCTTGCGTGAAGAAAGGCTTGCGCTTCGCGCAAGCCTTTCTTCACGCAAGTGCGTGCCGGCTTAAACGAGACGAAACTAACCCAAACTAACCTAAACTAACACAAACTAACTCAAAAAATGAAAATGACTTATTTCCGCAAGAAGTTTTTTGAGGTATTATGTTTAGAAAAATATTTATAATGTAAAACAGAAACATGTTTTCGTGTAACTGATTTCAGTTATTCTAGAGTCGAAAAAATGAAAATCGAAAAAAAATTTATGATTTTGCATTTGGGGAGGTTGCTCTGTACTAAATAAACAAATATTTCTTACATAACTCATTTCAGCTAAGCGAAAGTTGATCCCAGATCTTTTCAGTGTCAAACGTCTGGCAACAGTGTGCCTTCTTCCTTGTGACATTTGACAGTAAAAAGGGGGATGCTTAGCTTACAATAATAATTACAAATAAACTTTTATTTTGTTTCATGGGGCTATGGGCCGTCTTAAATTAGGACCGGGACAAAACGAAAGCCTCTCGTTCTACGCAAATGTCTCCTGGTTAATATTTTTACCCGAGAATTGATTTTCAAGTGTGTATTGTCTATATTTCTAGTGCTTTTGCGAAGTGGTGCTGAAAATTTGTGTCAAAACTCGAACTTTGGGGTCATTTTTTCGGCTCAAATTTCGCGGATCCTCCGATTTTTTTGGCTTAAACTACTCTATAGGACACCCCCTTTCTAATGAAAAGAAAAAAAATCGCGAAATCGTAGATACCTATATGTCACAAGACCCGAATTCTCAATGTAGCCTTCTGTCGTAGAAGAGGATTTCCAGCCCCCATGACGCTTTAACATCTGCATATCTGCACCACCATCAACTAGAATGGTGGCTGATGACCTCCTAAAACAATGTCCAGTGTATCCTTCGGGACTCTTCAATCCAAGTTTTGTTGCAATCTTTTTTGGTATACTTCCAAAACTATTAACTCCGACAGGCTGGGAGATACATTTTCCTTTTCCGTAGAATACAAAAAACCGCCTGTGAGTTGCATTAAGAGGACGAAGTTTAGCATTTTTTCGAAAAATATTTAAACAGTTGACACCTGTCACATTTCCTTCTGTTATAACAAATTCTCGGATAATTTTGGTTTTCGAGCATGGAATCACAATTTTTATATACAAATCATTGTATTCAATATGATCCAACATTAACTTAGTTAGTTCTGCGTGCCGACAAGCCCCAAAAATTCCGATTATCATAACAACCTTCATAAGTAAATATGTTTCATCATCTGCAGTACTAAGAAACTTACATACGTCTTCCTTTGTAAAAACTTTGGACTTTTTGGCTTTGTAACCCTCTGAACTTCTTTTCAAAAATGCGATTAGTTTAGAAAATCTGCTTATATCTTGATTTATCTTGACTGAAATCATAGTTCTAAACATTGAGTAGTGAGTCCATAGGGCAGATGGTTTCTGGGAGCGTTGCTTTCCGGAAAAATAACCCAAAAGGATTTTCTCAGACACCTCCTTTATTTTGTTAGCTTTGCACCAATCTTCAAACTTCTGGTACTCCAACTCATACCGCGCCATGGATTTTGTCGGAACTAAACTTGAGATCGCTTCGTTTGCCGCTGCTTCTATAACAGAGGGTAAACTTCCATCAGAATCGCTCATTTTGAAAAGCGCTTTTTATATTTTTTGGATTTGTTTGACAAAGTTTCGACAGTAACCATGCGAAAGGTAACATAAAAAACTTGATTAGTAAACTTAATAGCAGGTGCATTTTTACAGGTGGATTTTTATTTTTAAAAATGCCTTTTGCCAAATATTTTTATTCTTAGATGAAAGTAGATAAAATTTTGTACAATATTCTTGTTGTAAATTCATATTACTACACTCGATGTTTTATCAAACTCGGCTGACGCCTCATTTGACAACTTTAACATCTCGTGTTGTAATATGAATCTTTACACGAACACTAATATTGTAAATAACTATTACTAACCTCGATATGTCAAAATAAAAAAATACGAATAAAACATTTCAGGATCTTTATGTTTTCATTTTTTATTCAGCCCTCCCCTTGTGTAACCCAAGCCTGGCACAACGTAAAATACTGCCCGTTGCCATATTGAGGTAGCCTGCAATCATCATATTGGTAGGAAAAGAGAACTAAATAATCGCAACCCCACCCAGGCGGAAAATAAAAATTCCAGAAAGAAAACCGCGGCTTTTATTCGAACAGGTAAGGAAGGCTTTATTGTACGGCTTATGGCCGCGTGAACACAAGAAGGGAAATAATTAGGCCACGAGGCCATGCAATATGAGGTCGCTATTATTACTCTTTTCAAAGATTTGCGGTCTATAGTTAAAGAGCTGAAACGCAATGGTAATAATAGGAAATAGGGACACAAAGTACAGTAGAGCGCAGGAAACATTCATGCAATTTTATGTGGAACTATGCGCTTTGTGGATTTCAGAGAGAATATGCTTCGTTCATTCTTTCAGACGCATATAACCATCTTTTGCTAATGGATATTTTATAATCAGTATCTTTATGGTTATTCCTGTCTAACCCGGGCCGGAGAAAAACCGCGTTCCGTTGTGCAAGTTGTTATATATCCTGTTTCTTTCTGAAATTGATGTAAACTTGCTAGTATAAAGTCAACTCTCCTGTCACAACTGATAGATTGGATAGAAACTCCTCCTTAACTCATACATCAAATCTTAACAATATCTAACAGGTGAAATAGATTACTAAATCTAAATATTTGTGACCGTAGTACAGCGTAAAAATCCTTCAGAATATGCAAAACGTTATTAAAACTCCATTAGTTTATTTGAAACTGAAACCTAGCCTATCAGTATTCAACCGAAATGCCGAGTATTTAGTTATCCACAACAATGGAGGTTCCGAAAGTGGATTGAGCGCATTAATGCTATCGGCAATATTGCCGCAAAAATAATCCCTCCGAGTTCGACTTTTGAATAGACTCCGGAATTTTCGCGAAAATGTAGGATTTTGTGCTATTTTTAGAAGTGTGGGCTGAATTGATTTACGGAACGTTCAGTGTTGTTGTGGCTTTAAATTTTACGATGGTATTTCCAGAAAAAGTTATAATATGCTAGAAACATATTTCATTTGGTCGTACGATTGTGTATCTGTAATGGGTAGATATGTCATACACCATGGGCTCGTTGTATTAATATTTCTGAAATTAATTCAGCCCAGTAATCTAGTCTTTATTACCAGGACTGAGCTTCTTCATTTGAATCTTCCCTATATCATCCGAATGCAATCTGCAAGAACGTGAGTGGACGATTCCATATCATGGATACATCATCTTCATTATGTAACAGGCTACGATTACATATACGACAACCTGGTTTCTGGACGAAATGGCGAAGGATCAAAATAAAAATTTACATAGAGGTCGACTAGGGAATGACATATTCCAGGGGGCGAAAATAAACAAAGATCATATTATTTATTAAAATAGACTACAAAAATTATATAAACATCACAATAGTACTAGTATTGGAAAAGCATGGAACCCAATCCATTAAACTAGGTATTCTAAAGCAAATATTTCATATTTATGTCTTTATATATCTAATGTATGATGTGAATGGTTAACTTTACACACACACGATATATCGTTCCAGCTGGAACTACAAAGCATCGTTGTATATTGGTATTTTCCCCTGGGTTTTGTCCTATTATGCTGCCTTTCTAAATGGGGAAAGAAACCCTTCTTCTAATCATTTGGCTTATTTTCATTGGTTCGGTTCTGTGATGCAGCTTGACGTCCACCCTCTGGTTTCACCTAATTATGGTTTTTAATCGTTGATTCGAAGTATTTTGGAATCTAGAATGTAATTTCGCCTTTCTTGGAGAGTTGTGTCTAAAATAAAACAATAGTGAGAGATTGTTTACAGATTAGCCAAGTAATTGGAGTTTGGACTATAATGCATGCCGAGTTATATTTTAAGGTTATTTAGTGATTGAAATTATAACTTACTTTTTGTACACTTGATGGTTATTCTGTGGGAATTTTCTTGTTGATTTATACTTGATAATGTATTGTTTTGCTTAGGTGATTACGGAATATTTTCATTTTGGGAATGAAACATTGACGTTTGTTGGAAGTATGACATGTCATTTCAGATTTAGATTTAGACCATAGATGACCGGTGAAAATCGCATCGGATCCGTTCGTCGACATCGACTCGAGAACCACTCTAATTCGCGTTGCTGTAGGATTTAGCTATCACACGCTTGAATTTGCTGATTATATTGGATGGTATCAATGTTTAGCACTCTAGGCTTGCATATTGACGCAGTATTCCACTGATTATCCATTATTAAAGTTGGATAATATTTCAGCTCGGAGTAGATTCTAACCTACGATAAGGAAAGAGTTCTTTGTTTCATATGGTCTGTGGGGTAGTGATGGGCGATTATGAGATATACTAATGAAATCATTCGATTATGAAGATCTCTCGAGATATCTCGCTAACGGTTAAGAGCTGACTACTAATTAGTAATACTAATTTGGAACGAAACCGATATACGAATTATTCGATGACTCGTATATTCATTTCTCGGATCCGTATCTCGTGTTTCGGTTGTCGGTCTCTGTCGCCGAAGAGGTGAGGAAGAGAGATGAATATTTATATTTATATTATTCGGAATCAATAATTGTGGCCTTGGCCACCATTTTGTTCGTTTCTAACGAGCCACGTCTAGCCTCAAACATATTTTGAACAACCTGAAACTTTTAAGTTCTCAAAAACATTTGATATTATAATAATGGCTACAATGAATTTATAGTTTGTTAAAAAAATATTAAAAAGATTGTAGTTTTGTTGCAAAATTCGTTCCGTATTAGAGGCAACACCCTCTATAATTCGTAAAATTCATTATCTTTTAAGTTAAAATACGACCACCGTCAAAATTATAATTCCAAACAACTGGCATTAGCCCTAAGCCTTTTAACTTTAATATTAATAATACTAGCAAATTCTAAAATAATTAGTAAATCAATAAGCTAGTAGTCAGTAGCGTATAACCTAACTACTAACAGAGAATACTAATACTAATCATATCTCGGCCTCGGCGCTTGCATCTCTCGAGCGAATAAGTGAATTCTAGATTATTCATCATTCACCGAGACATCTCTCGATAAGTCCCCTTAACAACGCGACTAACAGCAACGACTATGGCCATGCCACGGTGATCCTTGTATTTTGCCTAACCGTTCGCCAAATTGTCAAGAACCTTGAATTAGTAATGCTAAATTAGTAGTGAATCATTCGATTATAGAGATCATTCGACTACTAATTTCATGATCGAGTTATTAAAATTAGCGATCGAATGATATCTCGATTATACAAATCTCTCGTAATCGCCCACCTCTACTGTGGGGGTAACTTTCGCGGTATAATTTGACAGGTCTATGGACAGGCGCGTAGTCTTCACGTTCGACACGGTTGCCAAGTTAATGCTTTATTTGGCATAATGCTATTAGTGGCGTGTGTTGATTGTAATTTTAGACTGCCGCATAACGCGTGGGTTATATATTCCCACTAAGCATTTAAGAGTAGATTCTAACTGATTCAAGTCATTTCGATAGTAAGTCACTTTATCGCTTGATTTGGCGAATCCGGTAGCATGACATCATAACTTTCTGGTACTTTGTCACAAATAGGGACCCTGCTGGCAGCTTAGCATGTTGAGTCTGCGCGATGATGATTCTGCTAGCCTCGTCATTTTCGGAGCAAGCCAATTTAGTCTTTATGTGATCTTGAAGGAACCAGTAGGTTTCAGTGCCGAGCTCTCGAAATTGGGAATTTTCGTTGAGCTACTGATATTTAGTGTGAAATATACAGTGCAACGAAGCCCTTGAGCAGGATTGTGGTCGTCGATGGTTTCTCGTCTGATGGATGATTGTAGATGAAGGAAGATTTGTAGATTCGACCACCTGCACCCACGTTTGGGGATTTGACTTTTGAGAGCTGCCACACACTTGAACCCCGTTTAACATCTAAAGGTATGTTGTTTGAGTAATTTTGATACAAATATTGTTTTGATCTGTTATTTGTTGAGGTTCCGTACCTGTTTCCTTCATATTTTGGCTTGATCACCGTTCTATTTGCCCTGTTTCTTTCAAGGGTTTTTAATTTTGGATTTGGATTTTTAAACTTTTTATTCCTGGATTGTTGGTTTTTATGGGCCTTCCATTGTCCGCTTACGATCCGGTTTCCTACCTGGGTTTCCAGACTGCATACTGAGACTCATCCGACAACACGTGGTTTCGGAGTAACCATCAAGTTGACTCCGTGTCTCGCCGTCTGATCCAAGCCTCAACGCCTATGAACTATGTCTTCTCTACCTTGACGTTCCAGTGATTTTACGAACACCTGGATCCTGGATGAACTCACTGTTGGCTTGATAGCGTATCAGATAAGTCTTAATTTAGGGTATTATCTAGTGTATTTTGGAACTTTTATTTTATTTCATCTTATTATTGTGTTGTATTTGATTGGAGATTTAGGGCTACTTAAATTAAAGTTTTGATGAATTTGTTTAATGAAGGTGATTAAGGGTTTTGCTTGCTTGGTAGTTCTTTTTTTTGTTGCCCGTTCCGAGTTTTCTCAATAGGTTACAGCGGGGAGGAGAGCAATTCGTGGTTATTGGTCGAATCTCACTGAAGTTCCAGCATCAGCGCATGGCGATAAGTTAACCGCGTGGTGCTCAGGCATTATAACTCACCACGACCCTTCTCCACTGTCTAAAAGCTGGGGGCCGCCATTGTTCCTGCACTAAAGGTTGTACCACCGATTGTGAACTTGGAGATTTTTGTGAACTTGGAGATTATTGTGAACTTGTAGATTTATGTAAATTAGGTTTGTATTTGTGTGGGAACTGAGCGTTACAATTATATATCTGAAACTAGGTATATTCTAATCTTCTGAGACCGGACTCGGTCATGCAATTATTAATCCAAGTAAAATGTGATTTATTTCCATAATAAGTACAGAGGATAATAATAACATTCAACATCCTGTTTTTTTCCTTTTTCTAGAAAGCTTCTGCATTCAATCGACGTAAATCCATTTGACATGTGTTTTATCCATAAACATTTTACCATGTCGCCGAGGAATGATCCAATTTAGTTTGTTATAAATTTTGCCCTAAATAAACCGAACGTTTAATGTCATCTCAGTAAATGTCACAACCATAACGCGGGAGCATTCAGACCGAAGTAATAAAACTAAAGTAAATTGTGATCCGTATAACATGCAGAAGTTGCAGTTTGCCAATTTTCTTGGAAAACGGCTTCCGCATGCTTTATTGTTTAATTTAGAAGGCTATTCTTAGTTTGTGGGGTGCTTGTTAACGGCGTGCCATTTTCCGTTTTAAAATTAACACAATGTATTATTGGGTTTTGTTATTTCCGAAAATTCCTTTCTTGTTTTTAAGCGTTTTACAAGGTGTCCCACGTAGAACTTCCACTCCTAATATCTTAACAAAAAATTTATTTTTTTTACTTGAAAGGGTAGTTCAATAATATATTTTTGACTTTCAAAACTCTGATTCATTTAGCGCAACGCTAAAGTGACAAATCGAAGTTTAAAGTAGTAACCCTTTTCTCTTTATAATTTTTATTCTTGAACGCATGGCTAAGAAACTTCATGCGTGTTTTTTTATTTGACAAAATAATCGAGATATTAGCATTGGAAATTTTTGATGATTATTGAAATCGCTTTTGTGGATTAACGGACCATAGACTTTGTTCCTTGGATGGTTTATTTTATTCAAATGTCGTTTAGTTTCGGTTGGAGAGTTATTTCCCTTGTAATTAATTCCATGCTATTATACCCACCCAAGTAATATTGTCTAGAAACTATCCTGCTCAGGGGTGTACGTCTTGTGTATACGGGCCTGGCTAGCCCGAGCTGCCCTAGCCGAAGCACTTGTACTAATCTTTAAAGTGCTTCCTATACTACTCTTCTCTTTCCTATCGGTCACTCTGACCTTTTTCTTCCTAATTTCGAGTAGAAGAGAAACTTTTTCTCGACCGAGGCAGCACCACCCCATGTCCCACTGAAAGGATTGGTTATGATATTTCCAGATGTGTCCAGTCCTGGGGCATGACGCGGTTTTCCTCCTTCTTCCTTACATCGAAGAAAAACAACTTAAGAATTGACTTCAGCAACATCAGAGGTCTTAATACCAACATTAATTCTGTCCATCACCATCTCCAAACAGAAAAACCTAGTATTTTGGGATTAACGGAAACCCAAGTCAGCTCGTCTATGGACACTGTCCATATGCTTTGCTCCAATTACGGACTTCACACCAAGTTCCGATTTAAACGAGGTGTTAGCGCTTACGTCCGCAGTAACCTCTCATGTCACCGAGAAGAGAGTTTGGAATTGGCAAATTTTGATGTTCTTTGGCTCAAGCTGTCACACTAAAGGATGCTACTAAATTTATCTGCATCCTTTATCTTTCTCCAAATGAACCCAATTATAAACAACTCTTCTCCTATCTTTCACTAACGTTCGACAAACTTCAAACCACCCACCCACATGCTGAAATATCATTCGTGGGGGACTTTAATGTTCACAACATCCCTAGGCTAAAATTTTCTTCTCGAACGGATAATATGGGCAGAGAAGCTGAGGCATTTGCAATCACGGATACCGGACGTTGGAAACCATCAGGCTGGATTGGATTTGTTCCTAACAACATCCCCAAACTCTTATAGGATAAACATTGCAACGCCACTGGGTAACTCTGATCACAGGCTTATATCAGCTTTGACCACCTGTCCAACTCCACCATCCTCTAAAGCGCTTCCTCGCAAAGTGTGGCATTATAAACGTGCAAGCTGGAGTGAACTTCGTGACTTTCTTTGTCATTCCCGAGGAACGTCTGTTTTAATTCAACGATCCATCTGCAATTACTGAATCCATTACAGAGGTCACTCTCATTGGGATGGAGACTTGAATCCCTTTCTCTAATAAACGATCCTATCCTGGAAAGTCATGGTTCTACAAAAGGTGTACTCAGGCAAAAAGAACCAAACAGTTGTTTCGCGTCAGTTTTTCTGGATGCACGAAATAGCTGCAAACTAATTATTGATCAATCCAAAGCTGATTTTGATCAGAGAGTCCGCGAGAAGCTTTTGAACTGTCCGAACGGCTCAAAGTCATTTTGGGGATTTGCAAAGGTCATCGGGAAAAGCTTTTCATCATCAAGTTTTCCACCACTAGTGCACGAAGACAATTCCGTTGCAGTGACTGCAAAGGAGAAGGCAGACTTGTTTGCCTCAACCTTTGCACGAAATTCCACCCTTCATACACAAGGAAAGACTCCACCAATGTTGCCTAGGATCACCACAACAATGCCAGAAATCGTTTTCAACGATTTCTGGCATTGGCGTCATCTTGACTGCTCAAAGGCCGCTGGCCTGTACTGGATGGAATTCCCCCCATTGTTCTCAAACAATGCGTACTGGAGCTGACACCTATTCTACCAAAACTATATACCTTATGCTACAATAGAGGTATTTTCCCAGACCTCTGGAAGCGCGCTAGAGGGCAAGCTGTACCTAAGAAGGGAAAGAAGGATGTTGCCAGTAACTACCGTCCAATATCTTTAACCCCAGTAGTGGCCAAGGTAATGAAAAAAGTCATCCTGTCGAGATCCTGAAATATCTTGAACAGAACAACATAATATTTCATAGACAATATGGATTTAGAGCGAAGCGCTCAACAGGAGCTCTGATGTTCTATGTAACACACATCTGGAATTCAACCCTGGAAAAACACGGAGAGTCCCGAGTCGTTGCTCTTGACATCTCCAAAGCCTTCGACCGGGTGTGGCACCAATCACTTCTGAACAGCTTTCCACCGGCTCTACATACACTATTGTCTAGTTTTTTGGATAAGAGGAGTATTCAATGGTGTCTCGTGCGAGGCATTCGCCATCATTGCTGGTGTTCCGCAGAGTTCGGTTTTGTCTCCAACTTTGTTCCTGCTGCACATAACTGACCTACTAAAGCTTACTGAAAACCCAATTTACAGCTATGCAGACGATAGCAGTCTTGTATCATCCTTTTCTTCTGACAAACCATTATCATCGGCCATTCTGGGACAACTAAGAAGACAACAGACTGACTCACTCAATCGAGACCTAAACACAATTCTTGAATGGGGATCCAAAAATCTTGTAACCTTCAATGCCAAAAAGACACAGACTGCTGTGTTCTCCCAGAGAAAAACTAGAAGAAACTACCTTGACATCATCATGGAGGGAGAAATCTTTCACTTCTTGGAATAACCGCAAACACTAACTATTCATGGGATGAGCATATCCGAGGTCTCGCCAAGTGTGCCTCTCAAAAACTGGGTGCACTTTTCCATGCCAACAAAATACTTCAGCTCCCATCAGCTGCTTACACTCTATATAGCGCAAATCAGACTTACTCTGGAGTATTACTCTCACATTTGGAGTTCTGCTCCCAAACATACTCTAGCGCTCTTAGACACCATCCAGAACCGAGCTGTTAGACTTATTAACGACGAAACACTGACTTGTTTCTTTCACACCTTGGAACATAGGCGGATGGTGGGTGATCGCTCCCTTTTTTACCAATATTATCACGAAGGGTGTTCGGCCGAACTGACGACTCTAATTCCCTTAAGTACCAGCTGTGTTCGTTCCTCACGACGAGCTAGAAGCTCTCATCCATATGCTCTTCAACAGAGCACACCCAGAACCAGCCTCTACCAAAATTCTTTCTTCTGGCATGTGACGAGAGTCTGGAACTCCTTACCAACCGAATTGTTCTCTGATGGCTACAGTCTAAACATCTTTAAGTAAAGAGTCCATCGGTATCTTTCCTGCTCGCCGTGTCCTACTTGCAGTGCCCATTAGGGTATTATAGGCAACGCCTTTGCAAGTGGACTGAAGCAAAAAAAAACCTAATGACCTAAGCACCTGCACTAAGATAAACATTGAGGAGCCTGGAATAAAAGTAATTGTTTCCAAC
>MU186538.1:128698-156050 GCA_016904865.1 Pissodes strobi | reverse complement strand
TTGTGATGGAGGAGATAAGTGAAATTGCTGGTAGGTCACATGCGTTGATTTGCCATTATTTTGGACCATAGTACTCTAGGTGTTGCATAAATAGAAGAACACTTTCTATGTGATTTTTCGTTATATTATCAAGTTACATATGATGCATACAACAACTCGCTTGGCTCTAAGCCTGGTGCTAATGATCTCACTACTGGATCCCGTTACAATCTGTTTTTCTCGTATTTTTTTATATGGGTGTATCGACCTGACGAGATCTATACAGATCGAAATGTGTCATTGATTGTGATGGAGGAGATAAGTGAAATTGCTGGTAGGTCACATGCTTTGGTTTTCCATTATTTTGGACCATAGTACTCTAGGTGTTGCATAAATAGAAGAACACTTTCTATGTGATTTTTCGTTATATTATCAAGTTACATATGATGCACACAACAACTCGCTTGGTTCTAAGCCTGGTGCTAATGATCTTACTACTGGATCCCGTTACGATCTGTTTTTCTCGTATTTTTTTTCATATGGGTGTATAGACCTGACGAGATCTATACAGATCGAAATGTGTCGTTGATTGTGATGGGAGACAAGTGAAATTGCTGGTAGGTCACACGCTTTGGTTTTCCATTATTTTAGACCATAGTACTCTAGGTGTTGCATAAGTAGAAGGACACTTTCTATGTGATTTTCGTTATATTATCAAGTTACATATGATGCACACAACAACTCGCTTGGCTCTAAGCCTGGTGCTAATGATCTTACTACTGGATCCCGTTACGATCTGTTTTTCTCGTAATTTTTTTCATATGGGTGTATCGACCGCGAGATCTATACAGATCGAAATGTGTCGTTGATTGTGATGGAGGAGATAAGTGAAATTGCTGGTAGGTCACGCGCGTTGGTTTTCCATTATTTTAGTAATGATGAAGTTGCACCAGGTATTAACCTGGTGCGAACTTATTAAAGTTCGTTAACCCTGTAAGGTTCACTACTATTATTAATTAACAGAAAATTCTAATATTTTGACATATAACTAAAAGCTAACTAAATGTTACGATTCTAGAACGATTTTCGAAAATTTTTTCCAAAAAGGGGGTTTTGCAATTGTGGCCAAATGGCACCATCGAACCTTAAACGGTGATTTGAATGCAAACATAGAGGGTGCGCGGTAAGGTGGGCCGAATTTTAACAATTTCGGAATTTTGATTTGGAATATTGTGAAAAAGTTGCGTTTTGGCAATACAAAGAAAATGTTTATTTTCGATTTTTTTGTCAATTTGGTTTTTTCACCCTCTACAGGCGGTTAAAAAATTTGAAAAATTCGAAAAACTGATTTTTGCAATTTCGACTTAGAAGAGGGTGGAAAATCTTGACAAATGAAAGAAGATATTTAACTTTCATTTTCTCCTCAATTTGGGTTTTCCACCCTTTACAGGGGGTTGATAAATTCAAAACCACGATATAGCTCAAATTGTGAAACAGCTCTTCACTTTTTCAATATTTATTAGGCTAATAATAAATTAGTTAAGATATATTCACGAAAATCAATGCCACAGTTTGAAACTAAAAAAGACTTTAATCAGTAAATCACTTGAGTTTTGGAAGAGGGAGGGTGGGATGGAACTCGCTGAGCAGCCACCTTCCCGCCGCGCCGTGAGTTCTGGGTTTTTTAATATTTATTATTAGCCTAATAAATACTGAAAAAGCGAAAGCTGTCCCATAATTTGAGCTATATCGTGGTTTTTAATTTTTCAACCCCCTGTAGATGGTGGAAAACGCAAATTGAGGAGAAAATGAAAGTTAAATATTTTCTTTCATTTGTCAAGAGGAAGCTTTTCCATCCTATTCTAAAGCAAAATTACAAATTTCAGTGTTTCGAAATTTGCAATTTTTTTAACCCCCTGTAAAACCAAATTGACAAAAAAATCGAAAATAGACATTTCCTTTGTATTGTTAAAACGCAACTTTTTCACACTATTCCAAATGAAAATTATGATATTGTTAAAATTCGGCCCAACCTAGACTGCGCGGGTATGTAAGGTTAGGTAAACAATATGTATGTATTTATGTCGAATTCCATGTATATATGTATAAGTGTTTGTTTTTCTGTCTGTATGTATTTTGTGATTGCGTGTAAAAAACAAGAATATTTCAACTTTAGTACACTTTATTTGAAATAAGGCTTACTAATAGATACAAAATTAGAACAAAATATTTGACCTAGCTACATTACGCTCATCATCCAATTCATCTGAAGAGCTGCTATCTGTAGAAATGGGTTGAATTCTTCAGGCACTTGTACCAGGCAATGGAGCTACTTCATCTTCAACCTAGTCTTCAACTACGATGTCGTTCTCTATGTCACGTCAGCAGTACCTGAGTCGGTTTGGTCTGAAATGTAGCTGGCGCAGGCAGCAACACAGCTGCCATGGCATATCTAGAAGCTTTATAAAACGATCTCTTCGGGATAGTTTGTAAACTCCCAAACGAATTCATACCTCAAACCAAAACAAAAATGTAAACATAACCTGAATTCTGAAGCATAATGGGTCATTGTTACCATATGACTACAGATATTTTCAAAGTTAATTTTCACACGTTGATGACCGCCATCTAAAACATATAAACTTTTTCGTTTGACTACCAGGTGGCAGGTTGTGTCTGTAGCTAAATTAATGCTGTTGCCATATCTCTACAATGACCAATTAGATGCAAACACAATAGGAAGGTGTATTTCAAGCCACAAAAGTTCGTTGTAGCCATATAGTTATAATGTGCCTCACAGGGTTAAAGCCACAATTTTCTATGGTTTTTAAATATTTTTATTAATAATGAATATTTCAATATTTTAGAAGTAATATTGCACAGGTTATTTAAAAAAATAATCAAAATACATGCTACCGTTTTAGACCCTGTATACTGTGTATAAGAAAAAAGCTAATGTCAAAAATTTAAATATTGCCAATGAAGAATGCTGTCTAACAATGAAAAGTTCAATAAAATATGAAAAAAACTTCAAACGTTCCAAAGCTTTCAAATAGACACAATTATTATGTGCATTATTAAAGTGATATTTTTGTTAAAATATGTACATTTTAAACTTGCACCAGGAAATTGTCCACATAATTAAAATGATGGGAAATGCTCCGTTTAAATTTGGCGCGACCATGTGAAAACATTCAAATGAACATATATAAACCTACGAAAACAGAGCAACTTTTCCTATTCCCGAAAACAAGTTTTAAATGCGGGTATTGTGGTTTCAGAAAACAAACATAGACAAACCACGCCGCAATTTTAGTTGAACATTTATTTCAGTAGGTACGTATATTACATTCTCCGAATTCCACTTGCGAAATAAATTTGGCATTTTCTATAGCGTAATAGGAAAATGTAGTGGTTTGCCAAGATTAATGGGAAAATAGGGATTTACCGGCAAATTAGATGGGCTTACCAGGTTAAGCATATAATATATGTCACAAAATCTGCAAACAGCTAGTTATCTCGAAAACTAATCAATTTTTAAAAAACGGTGTCTGCTTAAGACCACACGACATAAGTGAAAACTTTCATAAGGTGAGATTAATGTTATGAAATAGAAGTAGGTATGTTTTCAAGGGGAATATATAAAAATCATCAGTTCGGCATTTTTAATCTATCGATTTTAGTTTTTGGTGTATTCTACTAGTAATTCCTCTCTTTAATGTACGAAAATTCGTTTGCTCCAGATTCTCCAGTAATAAAATATTATATGGTGGCGTGTGTTGTCAAAACTTAAAATGGTGAAAAATTTAAATTCAACTAGCTCACCCTATTCAAAAATCATCACCATTTGTAAAGTGTCCCTTACGATTTTTGGCGTAAATTCTCTTCAGGAAATCAGCTTTTCTATACAAAAAATATTTTTCTAGAAAAATAAACCTTTATTTTTTTGACTTAGAGGTCGACGTTTATCATTTTCCCGACATCTTCAAAACAAAGATGTATTTAGAGATTTTTTTCTAGAAATTCCCTATCAAATGCATTTCAAGTGCATACTATTATCAATCATTTTCTTCAATTAACTATTATTAATATAAAAATTAGACTATATCTCATAAAGAATGATTTCGAAGCGGTACAGCTCAGAACACAGGAAAGGGCCGGTGAGAACGGTTTTGCCATTGCGATGCTGAAAACGAATGGAGCCCTTACTCTATTACATTGTTTTCAAAAAATGCAAATTACAGCAAAGTAGAAAAAACTGACCCTCGGTCCGGGATTCCTTTTATGGGGAGAGGGTGCATAGAATCTCCCGTTGCCTACTATTAAAGACCATGGAAGTAGTGAAAAGACAAAAATGTATGACAAAGTACTACGTATTGCCACCTGAAATGTCCGTAGCTAATTTATGGCAGAAAACTTGCGAACACTTAAGCCGAGCTGAGCAGATTTAATATCGATGCTCTGGGACTGAGCAAAGTATGATGACCTGGTTCCGGAAAGCAAAAACAAATAAATGATATATTTAATATTCGGGGTAGTTGTTTTAAAATATTAATCAGCCATTCTCGTTTCCGACAAAATAACACAACTGGTTATAAACTTTGTCCCTTTAGCGATAGGGTAACGTTATTCAAATTACGAGCAACCCACAGGAAATCTGATAGAATTCAGATTTATGTACCAACAGGTGACAAATTAGATTAAGAATTGGAAGAATTTTGGAACAAAATAGAGGAAATAATACGACTCGCAAAAAAAAGAGAGATAACGATGGTTGTCAGAAATGTTAACTCCTACATTGGCTGTGGTACTGACGGAGATAATATTGGAACATGTGACCTTGACAAAAGAAATGACAGGTTGATGCAGTTCTGCGTAGAAAATAATCCTAATCGCCAACACTTTTTTCAAACAATGCCCCAGAAGGCTGACTATGCGACTGGAGGTTATCTGCAGACAGAGAGGACAAGATTGTCAAAAATCAAATTTATTTCATTTTGATGAACTTGAAATTTAAGCCGTATATAGATTCTGTAAAAACTCGTCCTAGAACCACCACAATGCTGTCATAATGAACTTTAAACTCAAGAGTTTCCTGAGAATCAAAAGAGAAAAAAATCTTAAAAAACCAAACATCGCACAACTGAAAAATCATAACAAAAAGAAGGAGATGAGTTCCAAAATTGAACAAGGTTTGGAAGCAAGAGAGAAATCTGCAGAGGGAGAGGACATCGCGACAATTTGAAATGAAATAAAGACAAAAATAACGAAAAGTCAAGAACAAAACATCGGATTCACAGCAAGTGGCAAGAAGCAAGAAATACCGGACCTCATGAAAGAAAGACGGAACTACTAGGCACACCGGTCAGAATACAGACAAATTAATAAAATCATTAGAACGAAATGTAAAGAGGCGTCAAGAGAAAAATCTGTACAGGGAGCAGATCCAGACATTTTGGAATGAAATAAAGTCAAAAATAACGAAAATTCAAGAACAAAACATCGAATTCACAGCATTATGTTCGACGGTAAACAACTTTCAGATGAAGAAATAGCTGATAAATTTTGTACTCAATTCACCTTGTCTAAAGAGTCTGAACCTTTGGACTTATCTTTTCTTGACGAGAATGTACCTCTGCACAATGTGTCTTTTTTTCTGTCTCCTGTAGGTAGTCATGATATTTTGAATATAATTGGTAAACTAAAAAATTCGAATTCCAGTGGACACGACGGTATCTCTAATAATATTTGGAAAAAGTGTCGATGTCACATAGCAGAAATTTTTTCGTATTTAATAAATCTTTCCATAGAAAAGGAGATTTTTCCAGATGCTCTAAAACTGGCAACCGTTATCCCCCTATACAAGAAGGGAGACCATAATAACTTCAATAACTATCGTGGAATCAGTCTTTTGTGTAGTGTTTCTAAAATTTATGAGTTGGTTTTAAAAGATCAACTTCAAACATTTTTCTACAAGAATAATTTGCTATCACCATTTCAATTCGGCTTTACGTTAAATCAAAGCACAGAAACAGTACTATGTGAATTTCAGCGTATCATTGTTGATTCTCTTGACAAAAGGTTGTCCGTGCTGGGGATGTTTATCGACTATTCTCGAGCCTTTGATGTCGTTGACCATGAACTACTGCTTTATAAACTTTTCCGTTACGGTGTACGGGGTAAACCCCTAAATTATATAAGGTCATATTTATTTAATAGAGGACAGCGGGTTTTGGTGAATCAGACTCGAAGTACCTGTAGAGCTGTTGAAAAGGGTGTACCTCAAGGGTCCATTTTGGGTCCTTTTTTTTTCTTGACTTTTGTCAATGATTTGATAAATTATGTTATGAATACAGCTGAGAATGTCTTTGTAATTTCATATGCGGACGATACTAATGTTTTGTTGGTAAACAAAAATAAGGTACTTCTGAAATCACTTACTGCAGATGTGTACACACGAATACTTTTATGGTCGGAAAAAAATAAACTTAACCTAAATAGGAGTAAAACATCGATGGTGCACTTTTCGCTAAAATCAAGTGACATGGATCTTGAATTATTTGAGAAGTCCGATAATCATGTTAAGCTCGCTAATGAAACCAAGCTATTGGGGGTTATTTTCGATAGTAATTTAAGATGGTCTTCTCAAATCGAGCTACTTTGCTCAAAAATACGTAGCAGTTGTTTTGCGCTCAAATTGATGTCAATGCATTGCAGTAGGGAAATACTTTTAACTCTTTACCATGCGAATATTCATTCCAGGATTAAGTACGGAATATTAAATTGGGGAACGTGTGCAAGTGTCAATAGAGTTTTCGTTTTGCAGAAGTATGCGGTCCGTTTGGTCGCTATATATGCGAAGTATGCTGCTTTGTTTACAAAAATAAAATTTCTTTTCAAGACGTTAGGTCTGCCCATAACTATGACACCAGGTTAAAATCTCTTTTACTTCCTAGTAATCATCGATCTGCGGAATTCCAAAAATATATCTATTTTACAGGGTGTAAGTTTTTTAATCGATTAAGTGACGATATTAGAGATGCTGTTAGCCTCAGTATTTTTAAGAGTCGTTTAAGGGGATTTCTCTTGGAAAAAAATATGTATAGCCTTCGGGAATTTTTCTAAGATATACTTGCTATGTATTGTACTGTGTTAATCTTCAGTTGTTTCTGTAACTTTACTTTTTATTATATTATTTTTATGCTGACCTTTTCTTCTATTATTGTTTGTACTTTTTTATTGAAGAAATAAATTATTTGAAAGTGGCAAAAAGCAAAAAGGGATGACCCAAGAAATATTGGCCCTCTTGAAATAAAATCGGAAATGTAAGGCACCAACACAAAATAAATGAAAGAAGTCCAGAGATGACATTTTTCATACGATAGGGGCACAGAAAGAGAAAAAAGCTATCGGGCCTGCCGAAATATACGCCGAAACCTCTAAATTAATGGCAGAGAATGAGAGCATCAGTTAGGACTTGGGACCTAATAACATCATTACTTAACAAAATCTGTAACTCAGGCAAGATAACGTTAAACTAGTTAAGGTCAATAGTTATAACAGTGTCAAAAAATGGCTCACCAAAAAAGGAGATATAACGAAATTCAAGCAGTATATAAAATCTGTAAAAACCCCTGGACAGGTATTAATAGCAACCATGGACTCTAAACTGAAGAGATTCTTGAGAATCAAAAGAGAAATAATCTTAAAAAAGTAGATACTGCACAATTGAAAAATCATAACAAAATGAAAGAGATAAGCTCCAAAATTGAAAAAGAATTGGAAGCAACAGAGAAATCTGCACAGGGAGAGGACATCGTGATAATTTGGAATGAAATAAAAACAAAGATAACGAAAATTCTGGAACAAAATATCGGATTCACAGCAAGTGGCAAGAAGCACGAATGGATAACCCAAGAAATTTTAGACCTTATGAAGGAAAGACGGAGATGTAAGGCACACCTACCGGACAGAATACAAACAAATATGACAGCTTTAACATTCACACAAAATTTAGGAAGGGTCAAGTCGATACAGAAAGCTTTAAGCAACAATCTTAAGGGTTTCTAATAACGAAATATTTTAAAGTTTATGAGATGGCAGCATTATGTTAAAATTTTCACCAGACCTCACTTACCATTACCGAGGGACCACAAAATAAATGAAAGAGGCCCAGAGATAAAATTTTTCATACAATAAGGGCACAGAAAGAGAGGAAAGCTATCGGCCCTGCCGAAATGTACGCGGGAACACCTAAATTAAATGTAGAGAGTGAGTGCAACAGTTAGGACCTAATAGCATCATTACTTAACAGAATCTGTAATTCAGGCAAGATACCATTAGACTAGTTAAGGTCCCCGTCATAATGACTGTTGAATGATAAGTCTTATGTCCCCGGTTTTAAAAATTTTCCTTAAAATCACCATACGCGGATCTACAGAAAATGGACAAGACTCAGTTTGGATTTTGAAATGGATTGAGCTTATATATAGCTCTCTTTTCTCTAAATGTGCTGTTACGAAATGTAGAGACATGAACGCACATATGTATGCATGTTTTATCGATTATCGAAAAGCATTCGATTGCGTTAAACACCAGAAGATGATCGAAATATTAAGAGAACCGAAGTCCAACGAGCAGAAGTTGCGCATAATCTCTGAACTAATATAGAACTGCAAATCAAGGTAGAACATCAGGATAGATATTGACAGGGTTGTGGCTTGTCCCTACTTCTGTTTAATATATACTCAGAATGCTAAGGATGCAATGATGAATGGAGTTTAGGACGGCACTGAGGCTAATGGAACTATAATATACAACGTCAGATACGCTGACGATACCTTTATAATAGTAAACTATGAACAAGAACTACAAAAAACATACTGGATCGTGTAGTTCACGATAGTGAAATGTTCAGTTTATATCTAAAAGTCGCCAAAACCAAAATATTGATTTTTTTCAATCAAATATATAGAAGCTAACATCAGCAGTCAATCTAACCCGAAGAAGGAAATAGTCTCAAGGATTGAACAAGTAAGGAAAACCTTCATGAGAATGATTTTTTTACACTACTCTGTGTTACTCTATAGCATAGAATTCGAATGATTGAGTATTACGTCTTCTGCGTGCTGCTTTAAGGTTTTGAAAGTTGGACGTTAGGTCCACAGCAGACAGAAATAAGAATAGAAGCATTTACTTACTAACGACGAAGTTACTACAACTCATGCACAAACAACTGAATTATAGAATACCATTTAAAAAAACAGTATCTGGCCCATGTGCTGAGAGGTGGAAAAAGGAGAGAGATCGGTCGGAAAGCGCCAAAACTCCTGGCTAAAGGATTTGTGAAGATGGTTTCTTTATGGACATTTTTCGGGCTGCAGTTTCCAACTACAATTGCACACATTTTTAAGTTTTTTGCAACATGATTTTTTTATCAATTAAAGCGAAAAGGATTTTAATTAAAACAAACCTAACACTGGAGAGTAATGCAATTACTGCAATACCCGGCTCCAGCTGTGGAGTTCGTGAGCGCCACCAGTTCTGCCAGCTAAATTGGAAAAGCTCCACCACTGGTGTTATGCCGGGTTGTTAGACACGTTTCATTAAACAAGAAAACACAATATTCGACCAGAAAATAAAAAACTATCGGAAATCTTGGCCAACAATGCTCACTTTATATTAAAATAATAAAAACGATATTAAATCAATCGGCAAAAAAAATAATAAAATTAATTAAAGCTACTGCCAGCAATGATAAGATTATACAAATAATAGGAACGATACTACTTTAGATTTGAAGGTCTGCTGCTGAAAAGGCTGCAAGCTCAGCATTAAAGGTGAAAGTCACCTGTTCGAGAGTGTGAGTTTTCCGCCCAAAGAGCCAAAAGTGAAAGCCTGTAGTGGGACAAAAGAGTCTAAGGAGCAGACAGGCGGAGCTAGTTGACTTCAACGCCATCTAGTGTAGGTGCCGTTGACTCGATCGATTACATTCGTGCCATGCCTTCGCGATGCAATCAATTTGCCGCAAGAGAGGTCGAGAGGTCTAGATGGTTAGGTCTCAATTCGGCGACTATCGGCGGCGGCCCGGGTTCAAACCCCGTTGCTTTTTTATTTTTTTTACGGTTAAGTTTCTAAACAGTTTTTTCTTGATTTTGTCTTTGGTTAGTTTTGGTTAGCAAGCAGTTTTTTTCCTGATTTTGGGTATGTCTTGGGTTACGTTTGGGTTAGCACCTGGTTAGTTTCCTTCTCTTGATGCGAAAAGTGAAATATTACTTAGTGTAATACGTGCCCGTACTTTGGGTTCGCTCCTCCTGTCTGCTCCCTAGACTCTTGTTAGTGGGACCCGGTAGTGAAACCCTGTCGTGAATCCTTGGGTGACTTCTGGTCTCTGTAGTAAAACCCTATACTAAATAGACTATAGCCCTCTTGCATATATATTTTTGTAAAACAAATCACCCTAAAAATTATCAATGGATTTTCAGTAACCATCAGCAAATAAAAGAAATACAAAAGGTGCAAATAACTTAAATATAAAAGGAAATGGGTATGAATCACCCCTAAATAACATAAACTTTCCCATATGATCAAAACTAAAGATACATTAAGAAAAAAGTTCAGATATGATAAAAGGAAAAAGTTAAAATATCCTATGGAATGCAATGCAACTGATGGTCGATGTAAAAAAAAATAACAAAGCTAAAAGCAATTAAATAATTAAATTAGAGAAAAAAACTTTAGCAATATTAACCTCTCTCGAGTTGGAGGGTTGCCTGGAGGATCAACTGCCTCGGTTTTATAAGGTGAGCTCGAAAAGCCTCTAGTAATAATAATAACCTTTAGCGTCATGGCGACCATGTGCCGGCAGGCAGTAAAAAAAATAATTTCCTTGCAGTACGAATATCCCGATAAATCGGTTGTGTCAAGCACTAATTAGGGACTCAACTCCACATCCCCTAGAAGAGTATTATTAAACACAATACAAAAAGGTTGAGTCACCTAGGACTGCACTACGGCAAAACGCTTCTTTTCTTTCCCAGTAGATATTTCTAGAAGCACGAGATCATCGGTTTCAGTCAATTTGTCTTTTTCCACTTCCACGAAATTAGAAGAAGATCAGAAACAATGGTAATGCCGAGAGAACTTGTCGAAAAGAAGAAATAGTCGATACGAGGAGTACTTCTAAGATAATAAACGAGAACCAAGCGTTGCAAAATGGCTGCCGAAGCAATAACTAATGAGCTAAAATTAAATGTTTCAATAACCAATAGCGAAATAATAAATCTGTAAAAATCTCAATCGACAGCAACAATTAAGTGAAAAGAGCCCATTACTAATATTCAAGGCAGCCGAATATTACAAAAGTTATATCATGCCACGTGAAAAGATAAATATAAAGTAGAAATCCCAAATATTACGGTCCACAACTGTCGATGAATGAAAATTAAAGAAAAATAAGCGAAAACAACGGGAAATATGTGATGGATATAGTTTGCCCAACCGTTGTTGACCCCCAACAACGGCTGGGCGAACTTTACTCCCTAAATCCCTAGAGCAATATGAGAAGAAACAACACTAAGCAATCTATGCAGAGATCAACAATTCTTAGAAGAAAATAAGCAACAGGTACTAGTTTTTACTATTGAAGAGAAAGAAAAATGTAATAACTAACAAGAGAGAGGTTAATATACTCAATAATATTTACCACAAAATATAGAAACTTTTGTTGCTAAATGTAGCAGATAAAACAGAAATTTATAAACTTTTATAGTGGCAAAATCATTTTCTTGAATCACAATAATCCGATACGTCTTCAGGTCAGTCAGTACCAACTTGAACTAGCAGTTTCTTGAAGCTAGTTGAAATATCACAGATGTCCTACATTTCTTTATTTTTTTTTTTTTATAGATTTTAATACATTGTCTTACCAGATTATTTGTTTTATATGTCACTGTTATATTAAATTTTATTATAAAATTGCCCACAAAAATAAACAAGTTTAAAATAATTATTTGAAGCCCTTCCGTGCGATTTTGTAATTAGTTCCATTACATTTTTTTCTATTGCATTCTTAGATTTGAAGTGGTTCTATTTTTTGTTGCAGTTTACGAGATGAGTTTTGATAACGGTTTTTATTTATTTGGAGTGTGTCCAACTTATAGGGATAATAATTAATATGAACAATTTTCTAATAAAATTTAATGTAAAAGTGACATATAAAACAAATAATCTGCTAGGACAATGATTAAAGGCAATAAAATAAAAACAAAAAATATAAGGCATCTGCCGTATTTAAACTTGAAGAGACTGTCTCAAGACCTATATTAGCAAAGTAGTTAGAAATTTTAGCAGGAGAATAAGTAATAATTTTTGAAGTTTAGTTAAGAAACCGTATGAAATAAATTTGGAAAATATTATTTAAATGATAGTTTACCTTTCACCCTGCTCTTAAATATTCATTGTCAATGAATAATTCTATCTAGCGACGCAAAACTTGAGAAAAGATGGAAAACCGGTGAAACTTCACAAACCTTTAAACCAGGAACAATTATATGTGCATTGTTAAAGTGATATGTTTGTCAAAATATATGCATTTTAAATTTACCAGGAAATTTGCTATATAATTAAAATAATGGGAAATGTTCCGTTTAAATTTTGCGCAACCATGTGGAAACATTGAAATGGCCATATATAAACATACGAAAAGAGAACTTTTCCTATTTCCCGAAAACAAATTTGAAGCGCGGGTATTATGGTTTCAGGAAACAAACATAGACAAACCACGCCGTAATTTTATTGGAACATTTATTTCGGTAGGTACGTATATTACATTCTCGGGATTCCACGAGCTATTTCTAGATTTTATGATTA
Organism: Pissodes strobi; assembly: GCA_016904865.1. Lineage (NCBI taxonomy): Eukaryota > Metazoa > Arthropoda > Insecta > Coleoptera > Curculionidae > Pissodes > Pissodes strobi. The sequence goes on along the minus strand of MU186538.1, from coordinate 143,201 downwards.
AAATAGCTTGTTCCGTATTTTGATGGTACTCTTATTATTCTTCGTTTGTATACTGTGCTAAATTGTGATATATATTTAGCATTTTATATAACGTAATAGGAAAATGCGGTGGCTTGCCAAGACTAATGGGAAATAGGGATTTACCAGAAAATTATCCATCTTGCAAGAGCGTACCAGTAAGTGTAAGCTTTCTTTAAATTTAACCAGATATAATAGATGTAAAATTTGCAAAGTTATCTTGAAAACTATTCGAGATAGGAAATTTTTTATATGGATAAGAGGACAATGTGCGATGGCTATATCGGACTGTCTCTTTTAAGTTAGATGTGCAATTTTGATAGCAGATATCCCACCCTGACCAAATCCGTTCATTCGAGAGAAACGAAAGTTATTTCAAAATATTTACATTGTGTAGATTTGTAGACAAATGTTATCATTAATTTCTTTGAATTAACTGACGTATGTATTCAAAGTTTTGGGAAGTTTGTAAAAGTTAATTTAATCTTTTATTGTAAGTTACATTCTTGCTAAACGACAATAATATGTCAATACACATTAGTGTCAAAAAAATTTCAACATGTCTTACAAACTTGAAATTCGTAAAAGTATTTAGAAGCTTGTTGGACGGGTACCCAAACGAGAAATTTTGAGAATTTTTGGGAGTGAAAATATTTCCAAAACAACTATATATCGGACGATTGCTGAATGCGAACAAGGCATACCTGGTTTAAACTTGCCTAAAAGTTGCAGACCTATGGTTTTGGACGAATCACGTGAAAATAGAATGGTGTAAAGTGCAAAGCATATAAAGTGGGAACATCTTGTCGAAAGCTCGGGAGGAGATTTCAGGTATGTAATTCAACCATACAAAGAACACTTCAAGAAACAATTTAAAATTTCGCAAAAGACGAAAATGTCCACGGTACACTGAAAATCATTTATAAAGAATTCCGATATGTTGCAGAGCATTGCGACGAAATCATTTCGCCAATGGAAGAGTCATAATAATGGATGACTAAAAATATTCCCCTTTTTCGCATTCAGAAATGAAGGGTAACGATGACTTTTACACAGGTCGAAGAGTGTCCAATTGAAGTTGCCACAAAGTCAAAAAAAAATTGAAGACAAACTTCTAGTTTGGACTGCCATTTCAGAAAAGGGAGCTATAGATGGTTTCGTGGCACAAAAGGTATGTTGTTTGCGGCTTACCAATCCCTTGTAATGCGGGCGTAGTGACACGACCCTAAATCCGGCCAAAATATTATTCAATATTCCATGGTGGTGATCGTTGATGAAATTTAGTAATTTTGGAAGATATTTTTCAGTATAGATTCTATACTGGGCTATTAGGCACGTAAAAACGATGCGGAACTAGACGTTCCTTCTTATATCAAAGGGAAAGGCGAGAACTGCCTTCTAGCTAAATTAATTTCTAAAGAACAATGATACACAGGTCTCTGTATATTCTAAGACGATAAGCAGGACAATGAGGCTTTTCATTCTTAAAAAGCAGATACCCTAGATGTAAATTAAATATTAATTAGCCACAATCCAAAAAAAGGAATAAAATACTGGTATGCGGTGTTTTCTTGAGATTTGGCATCAGAGCTTTAATTTAAAGAATGTAATATCCCTCGTATTGAATACAGCGATTACTGAAACATGCATATTTATGAAATTTCGGGGCATCATCCTAACTAATTAATTTGATTATTCAAATGAGGAAAAGTTAAGAAGTTTTAGGTTGATGGGAGTGTCTAAAATCATCTGTCGATGACATGACAGAGCCATGAGTTTATAAAGGTTAATTTAAGAGACAAGGAATGTGCGTTTGATCAACGACATTGTTTAGAAATATGCAGATTACAATTTAACTTCAAAGCGAAATCTCTGCTGGTATTTTCAAAACAGACGTTCGATAATTAAGTTGAAGACTAAGGTCATTAGTTCTGAGAAGAACGGAATAAAAACGTAGTATTACAGGTCGACTTATATAAGTGGAAATTCCATCAAATTCTTGACAAGCTTATACAATTATTACTATTAAGTTAATTTATTATTAGAACCAATTTTGTGACATTTAGCAGTCACCTAATAAATACATCTTTTTAAAACTCGATGTTCGTCAAGATATTACAATAAGAGTTAGTTGTTTTATATAAGAATATAAAAATATTTATAATTTATTAAATTTAATAATAGATTGACGAAGGTCCACTACTTTAAGCTTCGATTAATTAATTTAATCGATTGCTACTTTAGTCAGTGTCTTAAATGTGTCAGTGTCAGTATGCCACTAATAGATATGAGATATTCAAAACACTGATGAGTTCAAAACAATGGCCATAAAGCCATTAAAAATCATCCAATTGTGCTTTGAGAAAAAACGTTTTTTTTTTATCAAAAGTAATTTTTTTCGGGAAGCAAAACTGCATTAGTAGTATGATTAAGATAATACAGCTTCAGACTGCAATTTAGAGAAAAAATTGCTAATCCTATAAGATTAATACTATTTGAGATAACATACCTTCTAAACAAAAATCTGAAGATTTACACAACATTTCAAAACACTCTTTAAATAAATACACTATTTTCGACATTTTATGGTTAACACAGGTTATATGGTACGATGACAACACACAATGAATATATTTTAAAATTAACTAATAAATTAGGTATTTTGCAGACTAAAGCAATGTGCTTGTTAACTCACTTTGCACGAAACTTCAAGGGATGAATAAGGAATTAATAGAAGAATGGAAGAAGGGAAAGAAAATTTAATTGTTAAGTACTCGAGTGGTGTCCTTCAAATAACCAAATTAGTTGTTAGGCTTCAAAAAACACTGAGCAACCCCTGTAAAAGTGTATTACCAGAATTTTGATGAAATAAGCACTAAGCTTAGGGATCTGTGTGACCATCATATTGTTGTTTTAGTGGAGAGCTGACTTAATTCAATGAGCAGTTGTCAGTGATGGACAGGGAGTCAGTGGTCTACCTAACTTAACCCAAACTAACGATAATAATCCTGGAGGAGAAGTTCTGATTTTTATCAAGAAATCTATGTACCCGCGTGTTATTAAAACCTAGTACTCTTTAATGAAACAATCATCTGCTAAACACGAATTTTCTAAACTTATTTTTGGCGGGGCTTATATTCCACTGCGAGGCTGTCGATATCATGTGTTGCAGCTATCCATCGGCAAACTTGCCTTTGCTATGTGGCCTAATCCTAGTACAGATCTTGCTTGTTGTCTGTCCACCTGGATCCTACGCGACCTACATGGCTGAATTTTTTTTTTTTTTTTTATGGCGGTGGCACACACACTAAAGGTAGATCCTATGGCGCTCGACGAGCGGTGTGTGTGCGAAGATGTTGATTGACACGGTTCTTGAATATTTGTAGGTTGTAATTAGTGGGAAACAGATGTCCTGGAAGTGAGTTCCACAGTGATGCAGTGCGCCAGACAAAGGAGTTCTGGTAAAGCGATGTTCTAGGTGTTTCTAGTTGTACGACGAACTGGTGCGCTCCCGCCGTCTGTCGGGACTGCCTGACAGGAGTTGCCAGGGGCGGGATTATGTGGGCCAAATCCTGGGAACATCTGCCGTGAAAGTATCTGTAAAACAGAGACATCTCGGCCACATGTCTGCGATGTTCCAGACTATCCAGATTCCGGGTCAACTCCGGATCGCCGACGAGGCGCACAGCCCTCTTCTGAATGGAATCCAGCAGCTTTAGGGTATGCTTTGGTGCGGCACCCCAGATATGTGAGCAATATTCTAAGCACGGTCTTATTTGCGCTTTGTACAGCAAGAGCAACTGCTGCGGTGTATAGAGTTTTTTGTTGCGAAATAGCGCACCAAGCTTCTGGGCGGCTGATTTTGCGATGTTAGCAACATGGTCATGCCATGACATATTGCTGTTGACCGAGACACCCAGCAGCCCGATTGACGAGGATGAAGGAATGGTCGATCCTGCCATAATGATGTCAGGGCCCGCTGTATTGGCCCTCTTAGTAAACGTTGCTGCTTGGGTCTTTGCTGCATTGAACTGGACCAAATTTCGGTCGCCCCACGTTTGAACTTTCTCCAGGTCTTGATTAATTGCTGTAATCTGCTCCTGTCTGCGGTGATGAGTCTCAGTCGCTGGTAAGGGTTTTTCTGATCTAAAGTGGGAGACAAGGGTACTGTCATCTGCAAAACTGTAAACAGGATTATTTGTTTCGGTCAGCAGGTCATTAATATAGATGAGGAACAGAGTTGGTGAAAGTATTGCGCCCTGAGGCACGCCCGCGTTGATGGTGAATGTGTCCGAGATGTGTCCATCGACTGCAACATGTAGGGATCGGTTCTTAAGGAAACTGGCCAGCCAGCTGCAGAGAGAGGCGGGCAGTCCCAAGGACGGCAGTTTGTTGAGCAGTCCGTCATGCCAAACTCTGTCGAATGCCTTTGAAATATCCAACGCAATCGCTCGAGACTCTCCGTAGTTTTCAATTGCCCTACTCCATATATGAGTGACATAGGCCAATATATCTCCTGTCGATCTCTCTTTGCGAAAGCCGTATTGATTATCGCTGATTATTCTGTTGCTCTCGAGGTACTTGAGTAGTTGCTGGTTGACTACACGTTCCATGGCTTTGGAGATTATCGGAAGCAAGGCAATCGGGCGATAGTTTGAGGGCTTGGTTTTCTTGCCTTTTTTTGGAACAGGTTGCACTCGAGCGACTTTCCAAGAGGATGGGTAAATCCCTTTTCTGTAAGAAAGAGAAAAAAGCCTGGAAAAAACAGGTGTTAGTTCGTTGGCGCAGTTTTTTAGCACGATGGCAGGTATTCCGTCCGGTCCTGATGCCTTTTGCGTATCTAGTTCTTTAAGGATTTTGCGAATATCACGATGAGAAAACTTGACTTCTGCCATGGTGGTGTTGATGTTCGGTATAGTGGGGAGAGTCTTGCTTTGGGGCACGTCTAAGGTAGAGTGCGATGAAAACATTTTGGCGAGCATGTTTGCTTTTTCTTTGGCTGTAGTCGCCGTGATGCCACGTTCGTCCGTCAAAGGTGGGAGAGACGTTTTTGTAAAGTTGTTACTTACTGCCTTTGCTACCGACCAGAAATTCCTGGAGCCACTGGGGCATTGCAAAAGTTTATTCCTGATCCTTTGATTGTGTTTGTCCTTAGTTTCGTCGATCACACGCTTGCACTCGTTTCTCGCTTCGATAAAATAATTGCGATTTTCAGCGGTCTGATTTTGCTGCCAGTACTTATAGGCTTGCTGTTTCCTTCCTACAGCTCTTTCGCATCTTTTGTCGAACCAGGGCTTTCCTTTTGATGGTAACTTGATGGAATTTGGGATGTATGCTTCCATTCCTGAGGAGATTACTTGCATGATCTCTTCGCAGCAGTCTGACGTGTCGTCAGTGGCAAAGCAGACGTCGAGCCAAGGAAAATCTAGGTAAAACTGCCTCAGATCGTCCCAGTTTGCAGAATTGTAATGCCAGATTTTGCGAGGCAATGGTGGATCCTTCTGTATGAGTGGCAATTCACAAACCGTTGTAATAAGTTTGTGGTCAGAGGTACCTAATGGCGGACCAACTGTAACCTTGTACTGGTCAGGATTGGTGGTCAGAAAAAGATCCAGGAGGGCGGCGAATTCGCCCCTCTCTGAGATTCGAGTTGGTTCGTCTACAAGTTGAGTAAGCCCGCAGCTGATGGCAAATGCTTCAGCCTCTCTACCTTCGTTGTCGGTCTTGTTGTGATTTTTGAGCCAGTTGGTGTTGTGGGCATTGAAGTCTCCCAGAACGATTATTTCTGAACTGGGGTGATCGACCTGTATTGAGTCAAAGGTGGTAGCTAGTGTTGAGAAAAAGCTTTGGTAGGCTCTATCGCTCGGAGGGCGATAGAGACAACATATAAACTTGGTTAATCCCTTGGCGGTGAACTTGAGCCACATGACGTCAAGGTTGTTCGGTTCGAGTGTTTCCTCGCGGTGACATGAAAGGTCGCTTCGGACAAAAAGGCATATTCCGAACTTATATCTAAATCGGGTATGTAAGTCGTAACCAGGATAGAGGTAGTTCACTGTTGTTGTTGTAGAACATACTTGTGTTTCTGTAAGGGCTAATATGTGTGGTCTATTTGCTTGTAGATGTTGGTGTACCGAATTTATGTTTGTATTTAGGCCTCTTATGTTGCAGAAATCTATTCTAAATTGGTTCGGTATCTTTGCTGTCTGTGGAATGCGGAATGAAGGGCTCCCAGGGACACCCAGCGCCCGGAGATCCGAATGGCCGGGGAGTTTACCTCCGGAATATTTTGATCCTGGAAGCACCATCATGTCCATATACTCCTACTGTGAAACCCGGGATCACCAGCGCGGGAGCGGAACGTGATTTGGGGAAACCACTTAGCGCTCCCCAATTCTGGTGGGGTGGTCTTTCACCGGACGATGCGAGTAGGCTTATGCATCTACCACCTAGGGCCGCTTCCACTCGAAGCATCGGCCTCAGACTCATTCCTTTGGCGGTCCCTAGTCTGACAGGGGTAAAAATGGGGTTTGTTGGATCACTCCCCAGTGATCAGCTCCAGACTTTGTACTTTGGTGTTCTCCAGCCTGGAGGAGGACGATGGGATTTGATGGGCCACATCCCGTGGCAACTCGGAATGGTGGGGGCGTCACTCCCCGTAATCAAACTCCTCTCACCAGTTTGACGTTCCTGCCAGCCAATACAATGCAGCCCCTCTTGTCACAAACTGTCATTGATCGGCTCCAGACTTTGTACTTTGGTGTTCTCCAGCCTGGGGGAGGACGATGGGATTTGCTTTACCTTTTTGAATTTCTCTTAAGTTATTGTAGCTTGTAACAATCATTTGGATATGCTCGTTCCAATGTCAATAATTTTGAATTTTCTGTAACAATTCGCGGTTAAAAATCCAAAAACAATTAATTTATTTTCTTACATTCGCAAATGTCAATATAATCTAGCACACCATTGGAATTCTTTTTAATGTGATTTATTTGTCTAGGCTACTGGGCTGCAGGCATAATATATGGTTGCCGGTATCTTGAATTTAATATGAAAAGTTGGCGATATAGATAGGCAACTAGCAATGCATCCATTAATTTTACAGTTTTCTTTAGTTTGTGACATAACTAGGTGCTTTGTTTTGACAGTTACATGATTCTGAATGTCTTGTGAAGGAGATTTGATCGAGATTTTGCGGAATTTTCTAATTAGGAAGTGAGTTCATGTTTACTTAGTTTGCGGTATTTGAATTGACCTCGTGTCGACTTGATTTTGTAGGTTGATTTTGTGTGCATTCTGCGCAAATTATTTTTTGTGAGTCTGGGTGAATAAAACCGATGGTAGCTGAAACACGAGTCCCTTTTGATTAGACCTTCAGGCCTAAAAAGTGATAGGCGGTGACGGAGGGGTCAAAATGTTTTTTAATTTCTCTGGAAATTGATGGCAGCTAGCCTGGATTGTAATAACTTTTGACTCCATGGCATTTTTGTATGGGAGCCGACACCTGAAGGAGAGCCGTCTAACAGGCTCTTAAATCTACTCTTAAATCTACTCTTAAATCTACTCTTAATTCTGCCCTTAACTCTACCTAACTCTACTCTAATTTTAATTCTAACTTTAATGGAATCCTGAATTTGAACTGGTTCGAGGAGAGTGAGTAATTTCAATTCATATGGGCGAATGAGGAGACTGTAAAAGAGGATCGGGAGATTCCAGGACGATGTTCCGTTCCTAAAATCGTAGCCTAGTGGGTAGCAATGTAATTGTTGATTAGGAAGTGGAAATTAGATGGTCGGGATGACTCCGTGGTTATGAAACCACTCTGCTGCTAGGTATTTCTTAATTATCTTTACTCTAGTTACTACATAGCAAGTAGTGATATTATTTAGCTATATTTAATTTTTTTTCCAAGGGTACCTAGGCCTGGAATTTAAATTGAGAATATAAATTTATCAAGGGTAAGCCTTAAATTTAAAATAAATTGAGTTTCTCTCTGAGACGTCTGTTAGATTTTACAATTATCTCCCGATTTTGACATATTTTCTAAACACAATATATGATGTGACATTGATTTGATTTGCTCGATTCTGAGAATCATTTTGATCAGAGTTAATTTGGTTGATTATGTAATGAGATATTCTTGACTTATTAGTGGACTGATTGTAACTTATGGGCTATTAGCTTATCAGGACCATTAATTTTAAATAGGGTCGTAAGGAAAATTTCATATACATTACATATCCCATTATATTGTAGTCTGGATCAATTCATATTAAATATTGATTATTTTATCTTACTTATACAGATTGTTAATTGGTAGTTGAAATTTTTATTCAAATGTATATTTGAAAGATACTCAGGAGAGTCAAAGGTTATTATTAAACATTGTTAGGAAAAATATCTTTTATTTCTTGCGTTTACTTTCCTTACCTCGGTGTCTTATTATGGATAATGTAATCTGACAATTTAGCTTATCTTTTCTTATCTTTCGGTCTACTTTAGACCTGGCGCCCATAATTGAATTTTCAGAATTCGAACTCACACCCCTATAGTGCCACCGCAATAAGACGTATCTGAGCAGCGACAGGGTAACTCAAAGAACATTTAACTCTTACTTTTATTTATCCAAATAATTTCAATTAAAATCAAAACAACAATTTAAAAATTAGAAGATAACAGCTGAAGAGATTGAAAATGTTATAAGCTCTGGCTAACAATTTGCTGTTTCCGAATGGTGAGCATCGTTTTGCATACGCTATGAGGTTGGAATTAAGAATGTTAAAACGCTACAGTAGCGGCAAAAATATTTTAATGATTTTAAAAATGCAGATTTTGCTAATTTCAACAATTATCTTGCATCATTTAACTAGGACATGTTGTTTGCAAATTCAAATACGCACCGAACAAATGCCTTTTTTATGAGATATTAAATAATGGTGATTCTGCATAATATGTACCTATGAAGCTTTACATGAACTCCTGAGTATTTCAGTGCTGATATTTGTCGCTCGCTGTTCGACATGTACGAGCTACCGGGGGTGTGGAAGGAGAGTTTTAATGTCTCTATTTTCAAGACTGAGTAGTGGAAGGATGTTCATAACTATAGAAATATTTCAAGGCAATCAGCCAGTCCTAAGTTGGTGGATGGATTGGTTTACGATCGGCTCGTCTGAGCTTACAAAGGTTTTATTGTTGGCGAGCAGCATGGTTTCATGTAGGGCTGTCCGGTGAAGTCCGGCATGAAATGACCTCTGGTTCATGTTTTGTCACCATGCCTTTGTGATACGGTTCCCAGGGTGGAAAAGAAAAGAGAAAATATTTCAGATCAAAATACTCCGGAGGTAAAATAGGCTCCCATTCGGATCTCCGGGTGGAGGCTGACCATCAGGCCTGAACGTCTCCAGGATAGAAAATAGACTGCGATTGGACTTCAGCAACATCAGAGGCATCAATACAAATACTAACTCGGTCCACCAGCACTTAACATCAAATAAACCTCATATTTTAGCTCTATCAGAAACAAAAGTGAAATCAAGCACTACACAGGTTCCCTTGAATATACCCGGATATGACTTTACTCCCGATTTCGACATAACTCTGGATTAGCTGTTTTTATACGAGACGATTTATGTTGTCAACGAGAAGAAACATACGAACTTAAGGACTTCGATGCCATGTGGTTCAAATTAAGCACAGATCGAGCAACCAAATTCATTTGTTGCTTGTACAGATCACCTAGCAATCACCAATATAAACGGCTTTTCTCAAATCTTGCCAATCAAATCGATTTTATGCAGATCAACTATCCAACGGCAGAAATTGTCATAGTAGGAGGCTTCCACGTACATAACATCGACTGGTTGAAACACTTAAACTAAAACAACGATGAAGAACGAGAAGCCGGGTCTTTTGCTATAAGTCACAGACCTACTCAGCTGTTGGACGAACCTACCAGAATCCCTGAGCGTCAAAAAGACTTTGCTAGCCTCCTGGATCTATTCTTAATAAAGGATCCTGACCTCTACACCATAACTGTCCAACCTCCCTTCGGCTAATCAGGCCACAATCTTATCTCCGCAACCTGTGAACTTGCTACCAAAATACAGGAGCCACATGTATCCCGCAAGGTTTGGCACTACAAATCAGCAAAGTGGTGTAATTTTCGCTAGTTTTATCTTTCTTTTCCTCGGAAAGATGTGTGTTTTAGAAATCAAAACACCCCTGAATCTGCTGATGAGATAACTCAGGTTATCCTAGCTGGTATGGAAGCTTTCATCCCCTCTTCTATGAAACGTATCTCAAACAGTAAACCATGGTATGGGAAAAAACTGCTTAAGAGCAGTCAATGCTAAAAGTGCCACCTACCGCAAATGGCGCCGAGATCCGGCAGCCGAAAATCGAAATATATTCATCACGACTAGAAACCAGTGTAAGCGGACCATTGACGAGAGCGAGGAAGGATATAACGAGCAGATGAAGAACAAGCTTCTAAACTCTCCTAACGGGTCAAGATCCTTTTAGTCAGTTGCCAAAGCTGTCAATCAGGGTTTCTCAAAGACGTCAATCCCACCACTGACCAAAGATGATGGCTCAATAGCGGAAACGGCCAAAGAAAAAGCAAACATTCTTGCATCAAATTCTACCTTAGATCACCAAAGAAAGACTCCCCCAACTATCCCGAGAGTGAATTTCTCAATGCCAGGTCTGGTATTTCGTCAACGCGAAATGAAACGGATACTCAAAAGCCTAGACACTAACAAGGTCACAGGCCCCGATGGCGTTTCAGCAGTAGTGCTTAAGAAATGTGCTGCTGAGCTAACAGCTCCACTCTTACAGAACTGCATGCTTTCCTTCTAGCTGGAAATGCGCTCAAGTGCAGCCAATCCCGAAGGCAGGTAAAAAAGCGATTCCAAATAACTGCCGTCCAATTGCCTTAGTTCCCATCATGTCCAAAGTCATGGAGAAACTGATCAACGAACAGCTCTTAAAATATCTCGAATTGGCAGGCATCATAAGCGAGCATAGATCAATGGGAGATATCCTGACTTAAACACTGACTCTGGCGTAATCACGTCACCAAAATCGCTAAGGCAGCAGCACAAAAGCTAGGAGCACTCTATAGGACAAAAAATATATATACACCTCATCAGCTCTTGCTGCTCTATAAGGCCCAGATCAGATCATCTCTGGAGTATTGTTCCCATGTGTGGAGCTCGGCACCCAAACGCTTGCTCAAGGTGTTGGACTTCATACAGAGCGGTCCGTCTTGTGGATGACCCAGAGTTGACTAAATATCTTGATAGCCTTGAACATCGAAGGAAAGTGGATACTTTACTATCATTACTACTACGGAACGTGTTTGAACGAACTGACACTTATGATTTCATCCAGAGTTGTGCCAAACAGAAACACCCGTCAGACATCAACTTACGATTCAGTTGCAAACACCTAGGACATCCTTATTGCGGAACTCCTTTGCCTGGAGGACTGCCTCTCTCTGGAATGGAGTTCCCAGTAACGTATTTTTCGAAAACTACAACCTGCAGCGCTTCAAGTCCAATGTCCACCATCTTCTCCGCACACTGCTCGTTGAGTGGCATGGGATTTTCCTTTGTGTGTGTGTGCCGAACATAAAAAAAACAGTTTCCAACTTAGTTGACTACGAAAATGATTTGTTGGATGACTTGGAGAGGGGCTGTCGGCATAGCCTGGCTTAAAAGTATATTTGCTAGTCGTAAACAGAAGGTTAAGATAGGTAGCTATGTTTTGGGAAGCCTTAAGGGTCCCTCAAGATAGTCATTATGCCCCATTAGTTATTAACTTGTTCATTTATGATATAGGCCAGAGCTTGACCGATGGTGACTTCCTCCTGTTCGCCGATGATCTAAAGCTATAACAGATGATTAATGTCTTAACGTTTATACTCAGTGGTGTAATATTAATGACTTGCCTTTAAGTCCCAAAAATGTTGTTCTATTAGTTTTTGTAACCATGATTAATTTTGAATATAGTATTGATAATGTAAATTTAAATTCTGTTAATTCTATTAGGGATTTGGGGGTTGGGCATTATTTTTAGAATTGGTAGTGACGTCTGGCCTCGAATATGCTTCCACTTTATGGTCACCTTTTTATAGTTTACACAACAGTAACATCGGTGGCTGATAATCCCTGGGGCTTTGAAGCTGGATTTAACTTGCACATTTTGGATAAAAGGCGAAAGTTTTCTGACCTTTGATTTGCATGTAACGTTTTGAATGGGGTTAATGTTTGCCCATCTATCTTAAGCTGGTTTGAACTGAAAATCCCTGGACCTTGCCCAAGAGGAAACGTTAGCCACCACAGTCCACTGGTTCGATCTGCAAATGCTTTAAATGCTCATCCTGCTGTTAACCTGTTCGGCAATATTATTTAATAACATGCTTCAAAATAATATGGCATATTCTGAAGGTGTCAAGAAAATTTTAATAGAAAATATGCTATGATCTGGCGAAACATCACCGAAAACATAGTTCGATTTTCATAACGTAAACCTAATACCCAAGAATTAATCAAATAAGTATATGCATGATTCCACTATTTATTTGCCACCACATACGTAACAAATAGGCATCCAAGTATTCACTAAAACTAATAAGGTTGTATATCTTATTCAGTTCGAAAATATTTATTATCGTCTATCCTATCAGCAAGAGAGGGGTAAGAAATGTGTACTTAAAAAGTATACATACACATTTTGCCGCCTCCGATTATTAAGGGTTCTTTCTATAGAGATAGTTTTGCATACGCCTCCAACAGCCTTGCCAGATTTAATTACGGTCAATAACCTCCTGGTATGCCTGGCAGCAAATGTATTCATTCTTGAGCTATTTTTATAACTTGAAGGTTTATTGGAAATAAATCAATTATTTGCAGACCGCGAGTCTGTGCTTTTGTGACGTGACGCGCTTCCAATTACAAAAACAGGTGGTAGGAAAAGCAATATCTTCGAAGTTAAAAGAGATATGAAAATGGGGTTTTCAACAATTCCTTGCAAATTTCATCATCAATAAAACTGGTCAAGGAGAGAAAATGTGGTATGTAGGGCCCCTACTTTGAAACCTGATTAATCACCTTTAACATCTCGCTAAATTAATCTCCTTCTTAAATGTGCCAACATCAGGATTACCTTAATATATATATGTGATATTTCCAAAGACATATAAAAAACAATAGACAGGAGCAGGTCATTCATAAATTATCAAATGTTTACATGCCCACATTAGAATTATTAACGTGAACAGGGGATAAAGTAATGAATGAAAATTATGAAGATGGCGGCCGAAGCGCGGCAAACATTTCATTCATGTACGGCCACAATGACGCGCCCGCGTCATATTTCTCCTGTCGGCGCACCATAGGCGTAACATTTTAGGGGGCAACTGTTTAAAATCAGGTAACATTGAAATAAGCCTACGGTCAAGCAGAAAATAATAAGCCATTACAAAAATGAAAATGACTAGACTTAAATGAATAATTTATTAATATTAAAATATGCACGCAACTAAACAAATTAAGTTTCAGCTACAGTTCAGGAAAATTGATAATTGATTAGAAGATTGATTACAGGGTGCCGCTAGCCGCCGCCGCGCCGTGCCGGTCTACTTGGAAATAATTGTATAAAGAACCAAAGGAAAAAACAAACTTCATTCAGTACGAAATAAAATTAAGTTCGTGCTCATACAAGTTATATTAAATTATATCATTATTTGTATATTGCACTTACTTATATTTTTATTAAAAATATTTGCTGCTTTATGAAAAAATTTAAAGTATTTTTCGGGTCCAGTTAATAATAACGCTGTCAAAAATAACAATTTTTGTAAAAAAATAACAAGAAATTATGTATTCTATATTAGTTTTCTAATGGCAAAAATGCGGAAAATGATTTTTTGTGTGTTTTTTAACCTGAAATATTATATTTGTATCGAGCGTACAGAATCCCTCGTTACGTTTTAATATTTCAACACTCCATGCCTGGCCCTCCACTGGCTTCGCTCGTTTCGGGGATGCAACCAACAGAAACTAACCCAAAATATGAGCGAAAACATCCTCCTGAATTAATTTCCATGATAAAGGCAATTGGCAACAAACGAAACGAAGCGATATCACAGAATAGAAAATGTTGACAAACGGACGGCGGAATGTTAGCCAAGCTATTCCGCCGACCAGTGAGAGCGAAGAGCCACTGTATACCCACACCAATACGCCTAATAGAAAATGAGCACGCTCGATTGTTTGCTACGCGTCGAAAAATAGTTCCAAATTGAAATATTAATATTATTAAAGAAAATTAATATGCCGCATTTTTTTCCATAAATCAACTTTAGTTGAAATAGGTTCCTCTTATTATATTAAATCATTCTGTTAAGTAATTTTAATAGCATTATTGTTAAGGAACACCTATTTTTCTGCTGCATGACATATATCAACAACGAAATTTGAAA
>MU186538.1:88760-128298 GCA_016904865.1 Pissodes strobi | reverse complement strand
GATTTAAATCATAATAAATTAGAATACTTCGCCGGACCAAACAGAGGTAAGATCTTAGAGGACTCGGTTTCATGACGAAAAATTCCTGGACGGTAACTGTGTTATAATTGGTAACCAGCCATATTATTTTGGACATAGTCTTCAAATATTCTGTAACATTTTAAATTTCGTATATTTAAAATTAACTTAAATTTGGTTTATTTTCCACATTTGATATATTTTCGTTGCCAAATAGAGCTTTCGAATATTTAAATTTCGACATCACCTTTCAGTTGTACCGCTGAATGCAGTAAATTTCCAGCCTGGTACTTGCTTAATGTTTTCAACACGAAACAGTGATTCATGCGACACGCGCAAGATGTAGTACTGCGGTTATCCAAAAATAATGTTGGTACTATTTCGTCGTCTAATTGTACTAGAATCAATGTTGCAATTTATTAATTTAATTAATTATTCTTGATTATGGTTCGCATAGATGTTAGCCAGTTTGGTTAGGATCATCTATTACTTCTTTTCTTGTTTGGTTTCGAAATACGTATTTAAATGGGCAAAATTTCCCGCTACCTAGTGCTTGTTTAGTACTAGGTAGTTCAGTACGCTTTTGAAGTTTTTTTGAAGGGACCTTTGGTCGAGGTGGATGGGTCACGGCCATGTCACTTTTCTTGGTAGGTCATTGGTAGAACCGGTCGATAGCTCGTATCTGGAGTTTTTCAGACCATATTGATGGGATTTTGAGCCAAGACTACACAAATAGGTTCTTGTTAGCCTGTCTGTATTTTTGATGAATTAGTAGCAAGAAACCTAATTTCTTCATTGAGGGATTTTTCTTTGCCAGACTGGGAAAGTCACATGGAATAGAGGTTAAACATTCCTATAAAACCATCGTTAGAACACCTTGAATTGAGGTAAATATTTAACAATGTTTAAATAATGTATTCATGAATTTATTCCTAAAGAAAAAACCTTATATTTTGTCTTAAAATAATCTATAATGGCTAAATACCATTAGATTATGATATCTTCTAGTTGCAAAGTGGTTTTAATATCTCTAATTAAACTTAAAATGTTATCTCAAATCTAACAATTGGTAAATTAGAATTTTTTCCACTAGATTACTCTCTGATTTGACCACTTTAATCAAACTTCTATCTTAAAACATAGTTTTTAAAGCTTTAGTTAAACTGTAAATATCTTTTAGGAATAACCTACTAAATATTTTCATAATTTATAGTCATTTTGCTATTCGTACTGTACTGAGCTTCGTTACATTGTTCAAAATGCGTGTGTAGCCACATTTTGGGTCACTTCACCAAATTTAATTCTAAAGTATTAAAGGGGTTACTCTTTATAAAATTATATTGTCATTTTGGGGTTATCAATGTCTTATAATATTATATTACATATTTTTGATATTATTGCAAGATTAATTTGAGGGGTTAGTGGTTTAATAAAACTTTATCTTGCTGACTGGGGATTATGTTTCATTTCGCTTAAATAATTAAGCTCAAGTAAATAATAACTATTTGGGGGTTTTGTATTGAGCTGCTGCGCTGGCCACAGGTACAGCCAATGAATTGTGTCTAGTGTTTTAGATGTTTTATATTTTTAGGGTTTTAATTTTATCTCTTCCATCCTTACTAGCTATTTGCTAACTTGCTTGTGGTGCTCGTGATTCTCGCACATTATATTACAAAACTAACCACTTGTGAGGAGTAGTCAGTGGATACTGTTGCTGTAACTTCAATTATACATAAACCACAGGTGGATAGTTGTTGAGACCTGGGTATGTGAAAGCATCCGTGCTGATTTGAGAGCCAAGAGACACAGATAAACCTAACCTATTTTTATTTTCATTCAATTGTACGTGAACATTCTAATGTAATATTGAACTTTTTATCTTTGGTGAATTAGTAATTGCATTCCTATTAAATAATTTGATTCGTAAGTGTAACTACGGTTTATAGATTTGATTGCTCGTGTATTTGAAAGACACATTTGCTTATTAGAGCTTTTATATTTGCAAAACCTAGCTTTTAAGCTAGTATCGTAGCCATAAGTAGTGATTTCTATATAGCAACTAGTTTTTATTGCGCGTAAACCCTGTGTAGTTGGTATATGTTATAATGTTATACTGACTCAGGTAAATATCTGATATTGCGGCTAACGATTCGTGATTATGACTTGGTTGGTTTAATTATAAAAATAGCTTTAAGTTTTTATATCATTGTGCAACTTGTATCAATATCTAACATTGGCCTATTTATTTGAATAGCTATACAAGCCTTAACAGCTTATAAGTTACAGTGTATATATTTCTCTTATTTTGGAAACCGTCAAATAATTTTGTATATAAGTTACTACTTTACCTTATGTCTTGGATCTTATCATTATTTAATAATACGTACTAAATTGAATATAATTATTGCTCGCTACCAATATTTAATATAGGTTGCTTGCCATACATTATTTTGTGGTTTTCACTTATTTTTAATTTGATTCCACTTTAATTACCTTATTGCCTAAACCTACGTTACTTTATTCAATTTTAGTTCGGCTTTCCTAATACCTATTACTTTATTTTGAATTGTCATTAAGCCACGTTGTTTGATTATTAGTTGGTGACTTACTTCACCAATCAATTAATTTCATCGAACTATGGATACTGGCTAACTTTAATATAATTCAGTATTAGATTGGAAAACTGATCTCTGCGCGGTTATTAGTGAAGTCTTCTATTTCTTTTTGCCTTTTACTATTTAAATTGTATAGATTTATTTGAGTTAAATTGGATTTAGTACTTACTAAATCCAATTTAGTAAGTAGCGAAACCGAAACAGCATTGTGACGGCATGAGATTCATTCTTAATGATCGCTCGTCTTAATTGTGACTCGTAGTAATCTAGCCCTGAGGATGACACTGATCAGTGTCGAAACGTTGGCGTTTTGATTTGAATATTTAATAAATATTGTCCAAGTAAGCTGAGATTTCCTTCAACCTAAACCTATCGATGGAAGTTCCTCTTATTCGGGGATGCAGTACCCGAAGCAGGCCATTTGCCTGTTCGCGACCTTCTCGCACTCCGTGAGAAGGTTTTCCGGGGTTTTCTCCCCCTTCTCACAGAACCGGCAACTGTCCTCGTTTTCAATTTTTATTCTCTCCAGGTGCCTTCTCAACTGGGCCGGCAGTGGTCCGCAGGAAAGCCGGTGAGGATGCGGATATTGTTCTTACTCAGTGTTATGAGGTTTTTTGATCTTTCTGGGTGAGGGGCCACTAGAAACATCTTTGATGGCCTTAACCCTGGAAGACGTTCCGATAGATGGATCCATTTGGTTCGCTCTTCTTTCCTTAACTCTTCCTTGTAGGTGTGCCAGAGAAGGGTTCCGGTACTAAAAGCGGAGTTTGTGCTCCTACTTTTGCCAATTGGCCTGCCTTTTCGTTGCCTTCTATCGCAGCGTGTCCTGGTATCCATTAAAGAGATAGTTTGTTATTCTTGCCTAGTTCGTTTAGCCTATCTAGGCATTCCCATACCATTCTGGAGCTGGTTGTTGGTGAGCTCAGTGTTTGTACCGATCTCTGCACGTTGCAGTTGCATTGACACATCTCAGACACATTCGCCATTAACGCGGGCGGGCCTCAGCAGGGCGTAATACTTTCACCAACTCTGTTCCTCATCTATATTAACGACCTGCTGACGGAAACAAATAATCCTGTTTACAGTTTTGCAGATGAGAGTACCCTTGTCTCCCAAGTTAGATCAGAAAAACCTTTACCATCGACTGAGACTTATCACCGCAGACAGAAGCAGATTACAGCAATTAATCAAGACCTGGAGAAACTTCAAACTTGGGGCGACAGAAATTTCGTCCAGTTCAATGCAGGAAAGACCCAAGCAGCCACGTTTACCAAGAGGGCAATACGTCGCGGCGGGCTCTGACAGCATTATGGCAGGATCGACCATTCCCTCATCCTCATCAATCGGACTACTGAGTGTCTCGGTCAACAGCAATATGTTCTGGCATGACCACGTTATTAACATGGCCAAATCAGCCTCCCAGAAGCTTAGTGCGCTATTTCGCAACACAAAACTGTATACACCGCAGCAGTTGCTCTTGCTCTACAAAGCGCAAATAAGACCGTGCTTAGAATATTGCTTAAACATCTGGGGTGCCGCACCAAAGCACACCTTAAAGCTGCTGGATTCCATTCAGGAGAGAGCTGTGCGTCTCGTCGGCGACCCGGAGTTGACCCGGAACCTGGATAATCTGGAACACCGCAGACATGTGGCCGAGATGTCCCTGTTTTACAAATACTTTCACGGTAGATGTTCCCAGGATATCTCCCGCCTCATCCCGCCCTTGGCAACGCCTGTCAGACAGTCACGACAGACGGCAAGAGCGCACCAGTTCTTCGTACAACTGGAAACACCTAGACATCGCTTTACTAGACTCCTTTGTCTGGCGCACTGCATCACTGTGGAAATCAGGACATCTGTTTCCCCCTAATTACAACATACAACTATTCAAGAACCGTGTCAATCAACATTTTCGCTTACACACCGCTCGTCGAGCGCCAAAGAATCTCTCTTTAGTGTGTGTGCCACTGCTATAACAAAAAACTTGATTGTCTGAGAAGTTGACAATCTCTTTCTTCCTATAGTTTCTGTCAAGGTTGAACTGCGCACATCTTCCTATGGTGTTAATTTCCGCCTCGAATATGTTCGGATGTTTTCCTATTGCTTCGGAGAATCTGGTTCCTAGCCCCGGAGTATTTGGGCCCCTGTTCAGTTCTTGATCCATCTGTATACCATTTTATAGCACTTTGCTGCAATGTGAGAATGCAAGTGGTGTTTGTTTTCCATTCTTCTCTACTTCTCTACCACCGTGAAGTGTTTTTCAATATTGTACCTTCTGACTATATCGTCTCTAAGGAGCCCCAGTATATGCTTTGTCAGGGATGTTAGTTCACTTTTTCTAAGCCTGTTAGAGCTAGGAATTAAGGTTCATGTTTTCGATTTACCAGACGATTATTGCAACTTGATATCAGTTGTATAAATGAAATATGCAACGGTCAGAAAAATGGCATCATTATTAATTATTAATTAACGTTAAATTTAATTCACCATACTGCCAAGAATCCGGACAGACTACAGACTCGTGTTTATGGGGTACTGGTTTAAACACTGATAAAAATTCAAAATAAGGCACACATAATAATGGTGTCGTAATATATTGGTCATATTACATACTATATTAACACTCCAATTAATCACTTTTGTTATAGTTTTCCTAATCATCTGTTTCGACAATATTTCTATATTTCGTTGTCTCCCAGAAAGGAAGCAGGGGTCACACATGTGTTTGGCTAAAATAAAGTTGAATATTAGAAATAAGGTGTATGTTTGGAACTTGAGCTCCAATTTTCATCCGAGAAGAGCTTGTCAATAACTTTAACTTAGCTTGAAATTTTTACATAAACGGTTTAAATTTTGCAAAATAAATACCTTACATCAGTGCAGTGCAGTAAATCCTAATTTTAATCAATTCTAATCAGTGTCCTGACGAATGAAAGCAAACCCCCAATATGTTATTTAAAGATAATTAACCTTACCTCATTTTGTAACTGCTTCAATTGCTGCTTTATGGTGGAAGACACTTGTCGACATCTACACAGAATTTTTTGATATATCTTTATTTTATGTAGCATTTTGCTAATTGTTGACGTCTGTCCTACTGTGGAACGTAAGTTTTTGTAATATTTTAAGGTCAAGTTGTAATTTTAAAATGGTCGCCATATTTTCAGTTGGTTGATATTTTTGTAATTTTAGTCATGGGCTGATGATGATTGTGCCCTAGTAACAGTCGAAACCGGTTCCTTTTGAACAAATGAATATCTAAAGATGATTTTTTTAGAATTATTTATTATCAATTGCTATCACATGGGTTTGTCGATCCTAGAGTAAATTGTTTACCTGAAATCTCATTTTAAACAGTTTGAAGAGGGGACATGAGGTAGGATCGGAGAATTTGGTCATTTTTCAAGCGATAAGCCGGCTTCTGACGAATTTATAGGTGATTTTGAGGTAAAATTTTACGAAGTTGTGGCAAGTAATATCAAAATACAGAACACAGAAAAAAATTCTTATTTTATAATATTATCTCGCCTTTCTAAACTTTTCACTTCGGTTGCGTGGGCTTACGAACACATCATAATTTTTTTTTTAGATTTAGCACTATGAATGTTTTAATAAAAAATTACCATAAAAAATTTTCAACAATTAAAATATATAAATGATGCTAGACGTCATTTAATAGACCCGACAACACAGCATTAAACGAGCTTAGGTATAAGCCGATAGGAAAAAGGCTTTCTTAATTAGACTCTCGACGGTCTTTAATTTATCGCCTTATGGAATTAATTGAGATTACTGCTTAATGCCTACATCTTTTTCCCATTGAAATAAAATACAAACTGGAGCCTATTTATCGTCGTAATATTTGATTTCAGACTTTTGTGCCTCATTATATTATATAAATTCGGCTTTCGACTTTTGAGGCTATTTGTATCTGAGCACTACATGATGATATGAATTGTGTAAAAATGGGTCGCATTTTTATTATTATTATTAAATCTTTAGCGATAATTTGCTAATTTACAAAATTATAGACTCAGGTCTTATATTATACATAATAAAGCACTAAAAACTATAAAATTGCAACATATACAACAAATATTAATTATAACATTCACGAAGAAAAGAAAAACGAACAACATTTTAATATAAAATAATGTCAAGTATGAATTACAAATCATAACAATACAACAAGCAGACAATTATGATATCACAGAGTATTTAGCATCACACAATACACTACAAATTGTCTATTAAACATTGTTTCAGCTTAACCTTAAACAATGTAATAGTAGCGCAGCTTTTTATGCTCCGTGGTAAATTGTTGTAGTCTATGAGGCCGTTGTGAAATACACCTTTCTCTGTACTTTTTTTATTTTTTCTTTCTACATGTAAATTATTTTGAGACCGAGTATTATGATTATGAACATGGTTATTGTAAATTAATTTTTGAGTTAAATAAGTCGGGCTTTGTTTGTTAACAGCCTTATAAATAAAAATCATTGTTTGATATTTCAAAATTGTGCTACAGACAACCAGTTCAGGCATTTAAGCATATGTTTGATTGAGGTGTCTTTTGGAACTTTAAAGATTATTCTCATAGCCTTATTTTGTAACTTCTGCAGGCGGTCTTTTTCATTCTTGTTAGCCATATACATAAT
Source organism: Pissodes strobi (assembly GCA_016904865.1). Classification (NCBI taxonomy): domain Eukaryota; kingdom Metazoa; phylum Arthropoda; class Insecta; order Coleoptera; family Curculionidae; genus Pissodes; species Pissodes strobi. Next base: position 121,007 of record MU186538.1, on the reverse strand, counting down.
GGTTGACGGAAACGTTAAATGAGGTAGTACTATTGTATTATACACTAAAATGCGAGACCAGAAGGATAAATGACGCGAAACTCGAGACAAGAAATTAGTGTTTTGCGAAATTTTGCTGTAAATATATTCGAAATGTTCTTTGAAAGTTAGCTTACGATCTATTATGTATTCTAAATATTTAAATTTATCCACTGCTTCAATTTTATTTTCTCCTATTAGGATTTTATAATTATTTTTTTGTCATACGCTCCCAAAAATAGCTATTTTACGGACTAATTTGAGTCCGTAAAATGCTTCTTTTTAGGCCTAGTCCCTAAAAGTCGTCATGGCAACTTTTACGGACTATTCCAAAATTCCTGAATATGTCTAAATGTCAAATTTCGAATGACATGACAAAATTGTCAAATAGTTGCTACGATATCAAATTCTAAGCTAACTTTGTCGTACATTGTGATTTCAAAAATTATGGTAAATTTGCAAATTTAGGCGTTCTGAAGAATTGCAAAAAGCCTATGAATAAAAATTAAATTTTGGGAGCGTATGACAAAAAATAGTGTTTGTCACACGTACCTAAATGAAGTTTTTCAGGACTCATCTGCTATTCCGGACTCGGCTAAAGCCTCGTCCGGAAACAGCAATGATTCGTCCTGAAAAACTTCATTTTAGGTACTTGCAACAAAAATAACTATTAAACACATCATATTGACCATTGTTACAAAATATCATAAATTTAGTCTTTTGAGCATTAATTTTTAATATTTTTTTTTTGCACCAACAGTAAATATTCCCCAAATCGGCGTTCACGTGATCCACGACGCCTTTGAAGTCATTGCCGCAAAAGTATATCAACATATCATCCGCAAATAGATGTATTTTACATCTGGTAACACTTTTTACAATATCGTTAACATATAATAAAAATAAAAGTGGTCCTAGCGTACTTCCTTGTGGCACTCCATTATTATTTATTATTGCATCTGAACAATCTGCGTTAATTTTGGTTACCTGTTTCCTATTGATTAAATATTGTTCAATCCAACTTAATGCTGATCCTGTTACATTATAATTTTGTAGCTTTCTTAATAGTAATTTCCTATCGATGGTTTCAAAGGCACGCTGTAAATCCAAAAATACTGCGCCTACCATGTAACTGTTGTCAAATTGGGTTTTCCAGTCATACAAAATATTTTGGACAGCACTTTCACAGCTATGTCCTTTTCTAAATCCAGACTGATTTTCATATAATATGTTGTTTTCATTTACGTGAGAAATAAGTTGCTGATAAACAATTTTTTCAAGAATTTTTTCAACCGTTGGCAACATATTAATCGGTCTCAAATCGCTAGCTTTACTTACATTTTGTAGTTTTGGTATTGGAATTATGGTTGATATTTTTAAAGCATTTGGTATAGTTCCAGTTTCTAGAGAATAATTAATTAAATTTAATAAAGGATCCTGAATGCTATAATATGCATCTTTTAAAAACTCCGCAGGAAACTCATCCGGACTACCCTTGTTTGGCAGGTCAAAAACAGTCTTTTTAAGATCTTCTGACGATATTAAATTAAAATGAGACAATGATGTCCCGGGTGTTGCAACCAAATCTGGACAGTCAGTGTTATTTACGTCTATTTCCGATATTATTTGATTAATACTATCGACGTAAAATTCATTTAGTTTATTTCAAATCAGATTTGGTTCTGTTACCATTTCATTATCTATTTCAAGTTCGTCTAGTTTAAATGCTTTCTTATCCGAAATAAGCGGTTTTAAAGTAGCCCACATTTTTTTTGGATTATTCTTACACCTATCTATTTTGTTGGCGTAGTAGTTCTTTTTTTCTTGCCGTATTATGTTAACTGCCTGGTGTCTTTTTTGTTTGTAAACTATCTTGTTTTCATTTAATTTATTACGTTGGTATGCTTTATAACTATCGTCTCTCTGTCTGATGACTTGTTGAATCCTATCGTTCCACCATTCCTTATAGTAAGCTTTGATTTTCAATTCTTTTTTCGGTGCAACCTCATTTAATATATTAGCAATGGTTGAAAATAGATAGTGATATTTTTCGTCGATTGATCCATGAAAATAACTCCATCTTATTTGACTTAGCCTTCGGGAAATTTCAATATAATCTATTTTACCACGAGAAATAATTTGACTGTCCACCGTAGTATTATTAAATTTACCAAAATCTGTAGCCACTATGTAATGATCTGTTATTTTTGGTTCCGTGATAACTTTACATAAATTAATATCACAATTACAAAAAACCAGGTCAATAATACTGCCACCAGAATCTAAGGGATGAGTAATATCGGTAACCAACTGCTGAAGTCCTAGATCGGTCATCAGAGTATTCAATCTACTACTGGGGGAGTGGTAAATACCAACAATTACATTTTGCTTGGAACAATACGAAACAGTGACCTGCAGCAACCAATAATTCCTATCAAAAAACGAACGACTTCTGTTTGACTATTTTAATATCATTTCTTATATAAAACAGCACACCTCCTGTATGTCTATTATGACTGTCACACCTAACAATTTGATAACCTTTTATAAATAATTCTTGATTACCGATTTCATTTATAATTCTTGTTTCAGTCAAACAAACAACGTTTGGTTTAGAAATTTCGTCAAAGTTAGATATAAGACTTTGTGCGTTAAGAAGAATTACGTAGTTTTTCGAATTTATAAAAAATTATTTTTTATATTGTCGCTTTTGCTACTAAGTTCAATTTTTTTCGCAATATTTACAATACCATCAACTAGACTAATCTTAGTACTATAACGCATACGCATTCCGTTCCGATAATCAAAGCTGGCACTGTTAGCAAAAGAATTGATGTTTATAAAAGAGCTACCTTTGTCGAAACAAAGTCCATAAAATATTTTTTGGTTAAGTTTATCTACAAATTTATTAAGAATTTTTCTTTCATTCCAAAGAGGAATCGAACAATAATTTATTGTTTTGCATATCAGTAAGTAATACAGTAAAAATGCCTATTTATATTACCAAATACGGTTAAATTTTTCGTATGGGAATTAATGCTCCCTAAAAAAAGGCAATTTTGAAAAGTGCAAAAGAGTAACAGTGTTACAGTTTAACCCGCTTTTGTTTAATATTTTATTGTAATTTAGTATTAATGGAGTTGTACTAGGGTGCAAAATAAGAGATTGGACATTTCAACCAACATTGGGTGGAAAATTATATTATTATGGAATGTGGTCTCTATTTGTTTTATGCTTGGCACACACACAAAAGGAAAATCATATGCGACTCAACGAGCGGTGCGTGTGCGGAGAAGATGGTTGAGGTTAAACTTGAAGCGCTGTAGGTTGTAGTTTTCGGGAGAGACGTTACTCGGAAGTCAATTCCACAGTGAGGCAGTCCTCCAGCCAAAGGAGTCCCGCAACAGGGACGTCCTAGGTGTTCGCAACTGAATCGTATATTGATGAGCAGCTTGTATCTGATTGTTTGGCATAACTCTAGGGTGGAATCATAAGTGCCAGCTCGTCCGAACACCTTCCGTAGTAGTTCTTCGATGTTCAAGGATATCAAGGTCTGTAGTCAACTCTGGGTTGCATCCACAAGACGGACCGCTCTTCTCTGTATGGAGTTCCACAAGACGGACCGCTCTTCTCTGTATGGAGTTCAATATATTAAGCAAGTGTTTGGGTACCAAACTCCACACATGGGAACAGTATTCCAGAGTTGGTCTTATCTGGGCCTTATAGAGGAGTAAGAGCTGATGAGATGTATACAACTTTTTTGCTCTCTAAAATGCTCCTAGCTTTTGTGCAGCTGTCTTGGCGATTTTGGTGACGTGATTACGTGATACCAACTCGGATGCTTCAATCCCTTAAGAAATTGGAAAGTCATAGAAGCAATGCTGGTGGTAGTCCGTATACTGTCAATTTGCTTAACAATCCGTCATGCCACACCATATCAAATGCTTTGGATATGTCGAGAGCCACTACACAAGATTCGCCGTAGCTCTCGATGACTTTGGTCCACAGGTAGGTCACGTTGTAGGTCACGTTGATCTGTGCTTGCGGAAGCCATACTTTCGATCGCTTTTGATGCCTGCCGATTCGAGATATTTTAAAAGCTGTTCGTTGATCAGTTTCTCCATGACTTTGGACATGATGGGAACTAGGACAATTGGACGGTAGTTATTTGAGATCGTTTTTTTACCTTTCTTCGGGATTAGTTGCACTTGAGCGCATTTCCAGCTAGAAGGAAAGCATGCAGTTCTGTATGATAGGGAGAAAAGCCTGCATAGTGAAGGTATTAGTTCAGCAGCACATTTCTTAAGCACTATTGCTCGAACGCCATCCGGTCCTGTGGCCTTGTTAATGTCTAGGGTTTTGAGTAATCATTTCACTTCGCGTTGGCGAAATACCGGACCTGACATTGAGGAATTCACTCTCGGTATAGTTGGGGGAGCCTTTCCTTGATGATCTAAGATCTAAGGTAGAATTTGATTCAAATATTTTGGCAAGAATGTTTTTCTTTGGCCGTTTCCGCTATTAAGCCATCATTCACTCCCTTGGAGTTTATCGGTGCTTCGTGGAGATCAATCTGAAGAAGTCTGAACCCTTGGAATCTGCCCTGTGACGTTATCGGAAGATTTCTTAGTTATGTGGCTGAGCGTGGTGCCTAGGGCATCAAAACATGAACAGAAAACAGTCCAAGTCAGTTAAAGAATTCACTAGAAATGTCAACTGTTCTCTCTCAATTTGGCAGAGAACGTAAGGTTTAGATTTTTGAGAGGGTAATTAAGAGATCACATTCCATAATAATATCATTTTCCACCCAATGTGGGCTGAAATGTCCAATCTCTTATTTTGCACCCTAGTACAACTCCATTAATACTAAATTACAATAAAATATTAAACAAAAGCGGGTTAAACTGTAACACTGTTACTAAATTGCCTTTTTTTAGGGAGCATTGATTGTCATAAGAAAAATGTAACCGTATTTGGTAATATATATAGGCATTTTTACTGTATTACTTAAAAACAAAAGGAATAGAAACAATCCCTAATATAACATGCAGGAACATAAATCTATTTGAAATAAATTAATATCTTCATCTGCCAATTTGAACAGAACTTCTGTTCACAATTTGTTTTTGAACGGTTAAGTAAATAATGTATAAAAAAGACCAAATTAATAATGTATAACCGAATTGAAAGGTAATTAATAGAAATCAGGGAATGTATTAATTCTTTGTGCACCTGCTAGCAGCTTTGCAGTTTGTCTTAAGTCTTGTCAAAGTGGTAGTTATTTTGTTTGACTTTCTGACCCTCTCTTAATATTTTCTCTAAAGTTAGTCTATGGTAACTCCCAAATACTTCACCTATATAAGGGTTTGGCGATGACTTTCGTTATTTGCATTCTTACACCTCTTCTCGTCAGTTTTGTGAGTAGAAGTTTCCTTGACGCAGAGTTAAGGGCAATTCTTACATTCAGTAGGAGTAGTACATATTCCGCTTCTTCTTATCTGCTCATCTGGCTATGCCCAGTACCTCCCCAATCGTTCTAATTGTTGTTGGTGTTCACTGAAACCCCCTAGAATAACTTGCTCAAAGAATTTCCCGAGTATATTCAAAGGCAGATGGGTCTAACGGTTACCAGAGTTCTCCGCACTTTATTGAGTGTTAGAATAAAGATGAGCTCTTCAACTTGCTTGCATATGTACCAACTTGGCAACAATTTATCCAAGATTTCCTTTACGGATTCTGCAATTCCACAAGTGATATTTGATAGGAATTCGTCATGTGCCAAGAATCGGGTGTCTAGGGAATAGATTTTTCGGCAAACTTGGATTTCTTCTCGTTTGTTAGTTTTATTCTCTGGCTCGCTAGCTCGCTATGGTCATTGTTTTCATTACTATCTGATACGCACCTCCCCAATCATTAATTCAATGGATAAAAAAAAATCGATATGAGAATCATATTTTAATTGATTCAAATATCAATATGAAACAAAGAAAAAGTTAAATTCAGTACGGAAATACAACGACAAATACTTAACCTAAGATCTTGGTTCTGCCAAAGCCCAAAGTTGTAACCAGCCTTAAGCGTTGGGTGCCAAATATGTAACCTTATTTGCTAATTGCTCATTAGGTGGTCGATATGCCAGATTTACTCAGCGGATTCAATAATTAAAAAAAGACTTGGGTCTATGTCTTGGCAGTTGGGGTAGGGCGCCATCAAACTTTTTTGCATGAAATTTATCAATGATTATTTATCCTTGAAAATTGGGTAACCAAATCCAGAAATATACCCTGTAAAAGAACGTTGAAAAATTTTAAATACAAAGATTAGTTATTATTTTAACTCCAATTTACCAAAATAAACATCAAGATTACAAATAACTTATTTAATTAAAAATTTAAACTTACACAAACCCTTTCAGGACAATTAATCCTATTTCTAATCAATTTGAGGTTATGGTTACGCTCTTAAGTCAATTAGAAGATTCTCTTGTAAGGTATATCACCGATATTACAAGAATAATAAATTAAAGCAATATACGATCCTACTTGTTAACCTAAGCCTTATAACCTTAATATTACCCAAATCTTATTGTATGGGTATAGCCAGTAAATATATGGAGGTGTAAATGAAATGATTGTTAACCAAACTTAACTTAAATCAATCTGATGAAGGCGACAATATAAATAATAACCAAATCAATAAAATAACCAGTGAGGTGAATATGTACATATTATACAGCCGTTAAATATCTCTAGGTAAACGAACTGAGCTCAAGTCGATTCCGATACCAAGGCGACAAATTGAATTATTAATTTCAGTTATTTGTAATAAATTACTGCCATAAGCTTTACAGCCAAATACAATAAAAGTTAACTCAATCAGTTATTCGGATACTAACCAAATGAATTCTCTAACTAACTAAGGATAAAATTAAGTATCTCTATGAAAGGTAAGCTCGATAAGCAAGATAGCTAGATCAATAAATGAATCCATAATTAATGAGGATATAAACCATATACGTCAAAGGACTTACAGTTGTTTAATTATAAATTCATTAATTAAAATGGTATATACGGTAATTAAGGCAAATGACCGATAGTCATTTGATTTTATATTCATTAATTAAAATGATACATAACGGTAAGAAATACACGGTAATTTAGGCAAACTACCTATAGTCGCCAAACTATATAATCATTAATTAAGATGATATAAACCAGTAAGCTATATACGATAATTAGGACAAACCATCTACAGTCGCCGAGCTACAAATCTGTTAATCAAAAGGATATTATATAACGGTAAAAAATATACGGTAATTAAAGCACTTAACTAAATTAAAATCGATTTTACTTGTTTCGGGTCGAGTTCTAGACACTGACGCTTTCTGTGTAATACGTTTACACCATGTGGTTGCGTCACCTTGACAAAAAAAACCTCGATACGGCTAACTGACGGCGGGATTAGCTGGGTCCGCGTGAAATTCTACCACACAGAAGGAATTCTATCCCATAGAAGGAATTCGGTCCCACGGAAGGACCCTTTAAAAAAGGCCGATTATGGCCGTCAATTTTAGAAAATATACATTCTACTTAATTTGCTTAATACTGCAATGACACAATCAGGCGATAGTTAGACCTGAGGGTCAAAAATAGCAATGATAAATTCCGCACCCTGTGTATGTTTAAACGATGCTCCGTCCTGCCACTATTTATACTCGTCACCTGCCGACGTTGAGGTACAAAGTAGGGGTTGCCCTACTAAATTTTATACTGCGCGAATTAATAATTAAAATGATAATCGATACCTATTGATTTTTAAGAATATTTAAAATTTACTGAAACACTGGCCCCGATGCTCAAATATTACTGAGCCATCTTTCACAGAATCCTTGAAAAGCAATGGAAATCATACATATTAAATTTCATCTGTCAGAGAAATAAACTTTTTCAACTATGGCGGCGATTTAGATAATTATTAGTTTTACTAGACTCTGTGTAAACCTACATTAAGTAGGCCAATGAAAATTTTAATTTCATTACCGTTTTCAAAACTATACGTACTAAAAAAAGTTCTATGCCCCTTTGTGAAGTAAATAAATTGTAAATCCACTGTAAAAGTAAAATAACCTTCTAAACCACGACATCAGGTTTATGGGATTTTAATCTTCTGAGACTACTTTATTATTTTAACACTCTGACAATCTATGTATGTCCCTTTGACAATAATATTTTAATATTAAGAAGACACACAAAGTCACTCCCAAGATAAGTTTCATGTAATGAAATTATAAGTTTATGCCTTCTTGTAAAATATACAAATTTTAACTCTCCTAATTATTGCAAAGAGCTTTCTCTGGCTTTAAGATATTTACACCAAATAGAATTTGTACAAAATTAATGTCTTAAAAGTAAAGTACTATATATCACTTGTAAAACTATTCGTAGCTCTTTTGCACGGCAAAAATTTCTCAATAAGTATGCCTAAGAGATTGCAAATCTCTTCATATCTTAAATTTTTCTTAAAAAGTTACTGCTAAGATAAATTGCAATCTAAGACTTGCTAAAGAAAAAAAATAGCTTCCTAATCCATCATAGGCTCTCATAATAACTAGTGGAATAAGCTTGTTAAATAATAATATAATAATAAAAATATAATTCCTAAAAGTATATGTTTTAATTCTGAGAAGCTTTTTCGACTGTTAAAAATTCCTTTAAAATAGCGTGTTGTAAAGAAAGCGTATACGCCACTGTCAGACAGATTGATTTATGTGACCGCACTGGCACACACTATTACTCAGCTTCGTCATTTTCTGTGTCTTTTTCTTCTTCTGGACTGTCAAGTGCTCTCTCTGTTTGTTTGTGTTGCCCTTCATCATATGTCCACCATGAGTCACATCTGCTTTTGCAAGACCTTTCTATTACTTCTAAGGGCCTAACTTCATGGCTGCTAGAACTGGGGTCTACTGGTTTAGTATTACTGAATGAAGTAAGCTTCACTTTAAAGTACCGTGGTTTAGGAAATTAAATATTTTTATTGAGCTTTACTGTAAACAAAACGGCCTTAGTGACCTGCAGAGGGTGATGTGACCGCACTGTCACACACTATTACTCAGCTTCATAATTTTCTGTGTCTTTTTCTTCTTCTTTATATGGTTCTGGAATGTCATGTGTGTGTTTGTTTGTGTTTCCCTTCATCATATGTCCAACATGTGTCACATCTGCTTTTGCAAGACCTTTGTATTATTTCTAAGGGCTTACTTCTTGGCTGCTAGAACTGGGGTCTACTGGTTTAATAGTATAAATGAAGTAAGCCTCACTTTAAAATACCGTGGTTTAGGAAATTAAATATTTTTATTTAGCTTTATTGCAAACAAAACGGCCTTTGTGACCTGCAGATGGGCTAATTCACATTAATAATGTGTGTAACACCAATGCTAAGGGATGTTAAGTGATAATTTTTTAATTGAAGTGGGTGAGATGCTGTTATATTCTTTGATAATTGAGACTTATAAAAACATCAAAGACCGAGAATTATGTACGATACTTTAAGCTCATGAGTATGGAAAACTACCCTTGGGTTATCGAGTATCGTGTAGATGAAAGGGCTCTGCTTACTGACGAACCAGATACTTGCGTCCCGTGTATGTAGGTGGGCTCCGTTTACTGGCGGACTAGATACTTGCACCTTCTATGTGTTAATAACGTCTTAGTTTAGTGGCAGACCAGATACTTCGACCCTGTGTATGCTTAGATATTAATCAAGCTAGGTTAACTGATAAGCAATGATTCGTGCTTATTTTTACTCGTCATCCGCTGACGTTGACCTACTTACGGTTACAAAGTATCCTCGGGTCGAGATAACGCGCAATAATAACTGAATCGCTTTTCCGAATTCCATTTTAAAACATTCGATATATTTATCTAGTGACATTAATAAAGTAGAGTCTTTCAATAATCCACAATTGACTGATTGTAGTAATTTGCTGGTAACATTTATTCTCTATAAAATGGTACTACAAGTCATGAATTTTACATTTGTCAGAAGTGATGTGAAGAGATTCCGGTTAAAGCCACTCTTATATAGATATAACCAAGCTTTATAGTATGTACGGCATCTACTCTTGCTGCATCAGAAATTGTTTTAATTTGTCTATATTTTTCGAAACACCGCATCCCTAATAATATTTATCTCCTTATTATCATTAATTGAAATGATATATCACGGTAAGAAACATACACTTAACATTATACTATATAATTTGTTTCATATAAAGCTTAGGTCGAGAACTCTAAAAGGGCCACTTTCACATTCTCTTCCTTTCCTCTGTAGTATTTAAAAATCCTTTTTATTAACCAATACAATTTTTGAAATATAACTTGCCCAAAAATTCATTTTAAAATATGACTGATCGGTAAATTATAGCAAAAATTAACAATACTTGTCACAAAATGCGCGCTAAATAAGCATATAAGTGTCTATGACTATTACAAATATATTATTATTACCATCATGATACTTATGTATATGTATGTTATCGCTGTTTTAATATACAGATATCATGAGATGAGAAAAGCCTTTCCATTTAACTGTTAAAATCCGGAATAGAGGCGTGCTTCCTCTATGAAACGCCATGGTAGACACATTACGTGCCATTAGAGCCATTAGTCTCAGTGATTAATAGCAGGAACATACGGTGGTTCTCAAACTTACACGATTTAACTGACGCTTATCTTTTAGCTTACCGACGTATCAGAAGTGCTTTTCTCTCGATGTGCGATTTTATAGCGATTAAAACGAGCTTGAAATGTGAAAGCCTGTCTAATAAAACAAATTGAGCACTAGTCAGCTTTCTTTAGTTTTAAAGAAGTTATGCTAGAAACATTGGAACATACATGAATAAATAAGCATATGTCATACCACCAAACTCAGCCTGTTTCACATGTAAATTAGCATCATCAGGAGTGACGATTGCAACTAAGCCTAAATATCAAACTTAAACTGCAGAATTTATACCACTCTAACTTGCCTCTCAATTCAAGCGTAACTAAAACATCAATATCAGGCTACTGTTTATTTATTCTCAATCAACCAGTTTAATGTAAACTATCATACCATTTAACTATTTCCATACTTTCGATGGTGGAAGAACTAGCAAGTAGTAGGGCAACTCATTGTCCTTCGAATCGGAAAAAATTATTCCGAAGGCGAATGAACTAAGATAATTAGTCAACGGCAGTGGGATGTGGAAAGCCACGGGATGACTACCACATTAAAGAGCTATAACGCTATCCCTATAAAATCTAAATGGCAAAAGCCTATAGTGTAAAACTTACCGCTCATGGAAATCGGAACCCAAGAGCCGGCAGGAAAGGGCAATCGCAAAGACAAGACAGTGGGGCCTTCCAGGTCGTCAGCACGCGAAAATCCCACTTTTCGAATGTAAAAGCTGCTGGAAACTGTCACCAAAAGAACAAGGTGAAACTTAAACTATACGATGAAATTGTGCGCTTCGCCACATGGAATGTACGTAGTTTATTTATGCCCGGAAAACTATCGAACGTAGAATTGGAAATGCGCAGGATGAATATCAGTATCCTAGGACTTAGCGAGGTACGATGGCCGGGATCCGGCACCCAGAGAATAGGCCATGAACAGACAAAGAGCACAGATACGGAGTTGCAATTCTGGTGACGTCCGCAGTGGCTGGATCGGTCTTAGATTTTGTCCCCCTCAGCGACCGAGCCATGCTTATAAAAATACAAACCTCGCATAGGATATTGAACATAATTTAAATATATGCGGGAGACAAACCTGATCATGACGTTGAATTCTTTTATAACGATATTGAAGACAGTTCTTGCGCACAACAAAGAAAAGTGAAACAACGCTGGTCATGGGAGATCTGAACGCAAGGATCGGAGCTGGCCAGGAGGCTGATATAGTCGGTAAATACGAACTGGGGAATAGAAACACAAGAGGCGCCGGACTTGTCCAATTCTGCTCAGAGCAGGACTTAGTAATTACCAACATATTTTGCAAACTCCATCCACGGTGACTATATACGTGGACCTCTCCTGCAAACGACACCACGAAACATATAGTGAGAAATCAAATTGATTTCATACTACTGAATAAACAACTCCAAAGATATGTGAAGGCAGTTAGGACAAATCCAGGAGCGGACGTGGGCTCTGATCATAATCCAGTTGTTATGGAATTTGTACTACACCGCTTTAAAAAAGCAAAGAGACAAACAAACACAAAAGTCATAGACATCCGAAGACTGGGAGGTCCTAATATAAAAGAGCAAGTAAGAAGCTCACTAGAAAGAGAAATGAAACACATCAAGATAGAAGAGACGGGGGCAACCTGAAGCGTAATAGAGAGAACAATTAACAATATCCAAGAGCAACCGATAAAGTTCATAGAAAACAATAAAATGCAAAGGAGGACGCAGGAAATACTGCCCTTGATGGATGAAAGAAGGAAGCACAAGGAACAGAACCGAGACAAATACAGAGAACTCAACAAAACAAATAGAAAAAAATGCAGAAGAGCCAAAGATCGATGGCTGTCAGCAAAATGTAAGGAGAATCACTGCAAGCAAAATACGATAGGTTCAACGTACACAATAATATATAATTTTAACCATTCGAACGCATGATTTTTATTCTCTTATTTTTATTCCTGCTACTTACTATTATTTACTATTTAAACCGAATCGGTAACAACAGTATCGAATATTCAAGGTTACCGATGTAAAAGAGTCGGAAACCATAATTGCTCGAGATAGTTGCATTTATATTCAATTTGAAGTCCAAGTCAAATATGTCATTTACATTGAAGGAATTTTTAGGTTACGTAAATTATACGTATGGAATGTTTTATTTTGTGTGTTGTAAATTGCCAGATCATTACAAATCATTTTTAAGAACAATTCCTTGTTGAAATTGTTTTTTCAATTACAATTCCTCCAAAAAAAAAATAATTTTCATCAAAGTCCATTTTACATGTGTGGGAACTGTTTGACGCAAATGTTAATTTATTCTAACACAAAATTGAAATTTACCTAATGCATAGATAAATTAGACCTAACCTAAACATAGCAACATGAAGAATATTAAGATAAACAAAAAATAATCTAACCTACAAATTTATTTTCTTCTTGGCAAGCAGCTTAACAAAATTCAAAGTGCACTTCAAAGTCAACTTTGAATAATGTCCAATGTAAATGCTACGTGCTATCACCATATGAGAAGCAGGCAAATTTCAGCTTGAATTTGACTTCAAATTGAATGTAAATGCAGCATAAAGTGTAATTTCGTTAAGGTTTTGATTAATAGACATTGTTATTGTTTTCGCCAAAATGCTTTCTTTATCATCTCTTCTCACCTGACGTAGATCGATCTCTAATCTGAGCTGCATAACCTACACGCCAACCAAGGCGTAACGCCACGAAATACAGTTCTCAAGCCGTCATAAAGCAATTAAACTCAATTCAAGACATGCACCTCGTGACAATATAATAACCGCTTTCCAAATATTTCGAGAACCAACTTAAATGTTTGTTTTGAAATTTCATATGAATTGGTATTTCATTCGACCATATATCTCTGCTGTATTTATCATCACAAGTGACGTGCCTAATGAATATAGATTGAATGTTTGTGTGAAAATCAGTATTACTATCCTGAACTTTGCCCGATTTGATTACTGCTTATGCATGTTCTATATAAACTGTGTAAAAAGTTTTCCTACAACATTTTGATAAAAGGCAGCTGTTTTACTCGAAACTGAACCAAAAAAGCTATTTATCAAAATGTTTCATTCGCTAGTTACCAAATTCCAGAACAAAACAATACCTTGATAGCTATTTTAAAGAAAACTTCATCACTCTATTTTCTATTTCCCTAACGAAAACCCGTAGGACCTCATTTCATACAACAACTTTTTTACTTTAAAATAAGTTCAGGAATTCGCTTATAAATTTTCTTCATGAACGTAAATATCACCCTTTATATTGCTGGTTTAAGCAACTCATTAAAACTTTAATATTGAAATAGGTATTTCCGAAAGTATTCACTTGCTTGCACTTTTCTTGTGAAGTAAAGGCCTCAAAATTTTAACCGCCAGGAACCTCCAATCATTTAAATGCGAAAGAGAGAAAATAAATAAATTAATAAAAAAAAAGTACAAAATACTCTAGTTTGCAAAAAATCATGTTATTGTTACATGTCAATTTAGTATAAAAACATGTAACAGATAGAGGTCAAATAAAGTCAGTTATTTCACCTTTAATCCTACATCTATTATGCTAGCGCCATGCTAAATATAATATTACTGCATGGTTGTCATATGACCCTAGCCTTTTATCGAGCTGTTTCAGGGAAAATTGAGAGTTCAGTAGTCGTATATATAACTTAATTTTCTCGAGCTGTTTCATAGGATCGATCGGGCTTTATGAACATTTTCACTGGCTTAGCACATAATCAATCAATAAATCGTACTGTATTCTGGCCCTCTTTATCGAGAAAACATTCACAGTTATAGGCATTTATAGCAGTGCATTTCAAAACATTCAATAATAATTCTCTTACTTTCCCGAATAATCACCTTCTCGGTAATAATATACATTAACACAGTCTCATAGATGCCAGAAATATTGATTTGGGAATTTATGGGTTAATTTCCTGGATTTGCTTCAATATTTACTAGTGTGTTGTTTTATGTTATATTTCCTTATTCTTACAATTTGATTTATATTGTGGTAAATGATCAACATTGTCGTTGGGTCTTATTGACTATCCGGTTATAATAACATGAACTGAATCGTTAAGGTTTATTTATATATAACTGCGATACGTATACCATGGTAGACGCGCGCGAAGTTTAGTAGCAACAGGTACTCTTAATAACTAGTTGATGTGATGACAGATATCATGCATATTGCGTTTATTATTAATTTGTTGAAATTGATTTTGATCTTCCGTAATCATTTGGTATTTTATATTGTTACTTCTGTTATAGCTAAACGAGCATAATAATTGTTCGATCATTTTTTATCTATTTCACTTCAATTATAATTCAATTTAATTAAAATTACGGTCCATGTATACGCAACTGGTCTAGTTCTATATTTATGAGCATATAGGTTATTACTTATTTTCAATGAAGCATTTTTACATTTTTTTTCTTATAAGTTTATATCATTCTGTTTTTTGAAAGAAATATAACAACACGTTCACGTCAAACCTAACAAGCGCCCAGTAAACTTAAACCTGCACCAATGTACCGTTTTTTATTTGCTCTGAGATACCTCATCCAAACAAGTGTAGTTAATAGTCATTTGATTTTGAATCACCCTTAAGAATTCTTTAGACCGAGAATTTTCTAGTTTGGGTCTACGGATTTATTTATTTCAAACTGGTGGCTCCCTGGTCAAAAGTAAATAATTGACCCACTCCCACGTCGACGAGCTGTCGGAGCACATGTTGCGCTGGCCGCATCCTTGAGTGTAGGTAACATCTTATTTATTTTATATTGCTAACTCATCTAAAAGGGTTTTACGCACAACATTATGGAAATTTTCTGCGATCAAAAATATCTAGCCGCTTTTGAAAGGAATGATTGAACCTGCGTGGAGGACAACGAAGTGACCTACTTCCTTTGATAATAAGCCAATGCGAATACATTATCGTCATTATCTCACAAGATGAACAAATATTCGGGGAAAAATGGGTCTGATATCAAGAAAATACAGTTACAAATTTTTCAAAAAAATCGGAAAATATTTTCCAATAATTTATAGGGCCCAGTAATACAAAAGCGAAACTATAATAATTATGTTATTCTACTTGAGTTAAATGCGACGCTCCGAAGAAAATTCAATTTTCGTCCAATACGAGACATCCATTCCCATTCTCTCTAAGTTTATCAAAATTGTGTGATTCAGGGTTTTTGAGATCGGGGAATCAAATTTCAATATTGATTCATATTCTTTTATATTCACTGTGGAGAAAAATGTAAAGGAGAAAATATTAAGTTGTCATTAGCAGCAGTTTTTTAGTTAGAAATGTAAGTCACATATTGTTAACGCTCTATTCAAGAGGAAACATGACAGATAATCACTAAAATCACCTGATTATACGTGAGCTCGTCAAGTTCAAAGCGCGATGGCTCAGCGTTATCTCCCTAATCACCAATAATACTAATGGCGTATAATGTATCATATAGAGGGAAGCTCGCCTCCATTTCGAAGTTTATAGACTAAGTGCTTTGCTCATCTAATAATATCCATAGATTAAATCTGCGATTAAGACACTCGCATCACACGATTTGTATTATAACACTCTATAAATAGGGAAGGTAATGATAGTGACATATCTGGAGCAGCTGCGTAATTCGAATGCATTACGTAGGCTGAAAGCTTATAGAGCAAAATATACAATGCAATTAGTATTTTCCTTCATACCTAAGCCTTTACGACAACAAAAACAATGCAATAACATTTGCTTATATTTTCCATTCGACACTAATGCTTTTTAGATTATTATGGGTAAATAAGTAATTAAATATATGGGTAACATAATTGCGTATTCCTTAATAAAAATAACAAACTGTTATGTGGAGGAGGGGATTTGCCCTTCAGTTTCCAAAATTGCCCGATTTGTGCTGGGTTATAAAAACCAATAATTATCGAGCACAGAAGATGTAAGGGGTGAAATCAATATTAATATGTTTTCCCAAATGCCGATCTCACCTGCAAGCGGAGCCCCTGCCGCGGCAATGACGACCGAATTTCTGTCGAAATAAACAGAACCCCTCAGTATTGTCAACAGCCTCTTCGGAGGGTGGAAGAACAAACTGAGGTAAGGGCACTCGTTTGTCTCTGGGATGACAAATCATCCCAAAAGACAGATGAATCAGGAATGATCACTGGTATGAGGATGCAGAAAGCACCGGAAAACCACTGTATTAAAGACTCGTAAGAGTTTCCCAGGAAAAATCGTCATGGAAAATTTTGGAGAAGTGAAAGAAGTTACTGATCATGGATCTCGGATAACAAGATCCGGCAAGGGAAGAGATCACAGGGCTTCCCGGGTCGTCATCCAGCGAAATCCCTGTAAATTGAAAAACAGGCAAGCCTTCAAGATTTGTACTTGGAATGTGAAAAGCCTTTATGAATCTTGTAAAGCACACAATGCAATCAAACAGATGAGAAGACTACAAATCGACATCCTAGGTATAAGCGAAATGAGATGGCCAGGATCAGGAGAATTTAATATGATAAATCACAAAATTTATTACACTGGTAACACAGGAAAGCGACATGAAAATGGAGTTGGTATAATAGTCGATAATAACATTAAATCGGCGGTTATCGGATGTATCAGACAATCAGATAGAATAATAATACTTAAGGGGAACGTTATTCAATATAAACATAGTTCAGGTGTACGCTCCTACCGCAGAGAAGAGTGAGGAACAGATTGAGGTACTACGGTACTACGGTCAGATTGGGGTAGAGATAAAAACGTGAAAAAAAAAAGAGACGCCACTATTATCATGGGGGACTTATGCAAAAGTCGGAAGGGACAGAAGATAAACTAGTAGGGATCTACAAACTGTGACAAAGAATCCAAAGAGGTGACAGATTAATTCAATTTTGCAGAGAAGAAAAACTAGTTAGCAACACATTTTATAAGCTATGGAGATCACCCGCGGACAAACCTGGCAATATAGTAAGAAATCAGATTGACTTTATACTGATTAGTGAACGATTTTGTAATAGTAGAACTTTACTCAGGACATACCCAGGAGCCGATGTCCCATCTGACCACAACTCATTGGTATGTCAACTGAAAACAAACCTAAAAAAGACGCTGCCACAGAGAAAGTCCAAGAAATATGACATCGAAAAACTCAAGAACCCTGAAATCTAAGAGAAAGTAAAGAATGCTAAACATCTGAATTAAAAGACATACATACATCCATTTCTGAAGCAGACAAGACATGGAATACAATGGAAACAAGAATAATTGAAGTTAGCAACCGTTTTTTAAAACCTGATACCACGAGACAAAAGAAGAAAGTATGAATGACCGACGAAATTATGAATCTTATGGAAGAAAGACGGAGAGTTAAATCGAATAATACTCGAGAATATTGGTCAATTCACAGGAATATCCGAAAAAAGACTCGAGAAGCCAAAGCAAAATGGATGACCGAAAAGTGCAGTCAAATAAAAGTTCTAAATAAGAAGCATTCAATACACATAAAAAAAAACAAAGAAGTTAGTGTCTAGACAAAGAACTTCCGGAAATGAATCTGACGAAAAATATACTGAACATCTGTTTGATGATGAACAACGACCCGAAAAACCAGTCTTTGATACTGTTGGGGTCCACATATCACCATATCAGAAGTATAGCAGGCAATTAAGCTCATGAAAAACGGAAGAGCAATGGGACCAAATGAAATACCATCAGAAATTTTTAAAATTATGGAAGAAGATACCATTGAAACACTTACTGCAATTTTTAACCCCGAAAGATGGCTTGCATCCACCTTTATTGCTTTGCCCAAGAAATCCAATACAAAATCGTGCGAGGACTTTGCAGCATTAACATAAAAAAAGGTGTACGGCAGGGTTGCATACTGTCGCCGCTCCTGTTCAATTGTTATTCGGATAGAGTTTTCAAAGAGGCTCTACAAAACACAAATCGAGGCACCATCAAGGCGAAATCATCAATAATATCCGCTATGCTACGACACCGTCTTGTTATCGGACAGTATGAAAGGGCTATACGAGTTATTAAACAAAGTTAATCAAACTAGTGAGGAGTACGGGCTGAGCTTAAATGTTGTACATACACAATAAGCCAGTTAAAAGGAAGTCAAAGTTCACTTATCTCGGCTGCACGTTGAAAGAAGACTGGGATCACTCACAGGAGATAAAACATAGAATTGAAATAACCAGAAATACGTTTTTACAAATGAAACCGCTGCTGTCCTGTCGAGATCTGAGTCTGGCCCTTAATAAGGTGTTATATATGCGCCACTCTTCTATACGGTGTAGAGGCTTGGACGCTGTCATACACTATGGAAATAAAGCAGTAAGTTTTTGAAATGTGGATTTTCAGAGGAATTCTTAGAAGCTCTTGGATAGAAAGAAATACCAACGAAGAAATACTCCGAAGAATGGGATGTGAACCTGAAATGATGCTTATTGTGAAACGTAGAAAATTAGAGTATTTTGGACATATCACGAAAAATAGCAAGTACTGAATTCTCCATAACATAGTTCAAGGCAAGGTTGATGGCCGAAGAGGATCTGGGAGAAGAAGAATTTCTTGGCTAGCTAACTTGAGAAAATGGTTTGGAGCAACATTTACTGAACTGTTTCGACGCGCAGCCAATAAGATCCGCATAGCTATGATGATAGCCAACGTCCGTAATCGGATAGGGCAATAGAAGAAGAAGAAGAACAGAAGATGAAAATATGCCCCCTCCCTCGAGCTATTGCGAGGTACATGTAGTATTTTGATTTATTGTTTATTGTAGCATTGATTTTAGACTTTAAAAATCAGTTTTTTCATTGTCATAAAATTGACTAATTTGTTGATGTAATGTTTGAAAATAAGTACCTACCTAACTATTTTAAGATGCACTAGTAATGTAATGATAAATATATCATCATACTAAATTAGATGAGAAAGCCAGATACGGCCGAATCGATAGCGACTGGCTCAAAATGGGCGTTTGTCCCCAAAGCGAGCGGCTGATACAGAATTCGCCAACCCGCCTGGCAAGTGTGGGGTTTTAAATACCTTCCAAATATGAAAATGTTGAACGCTCTAACATTATTGCCCTAGCCAAGTAGAACCAGTAGTTCAGAATTTTGTATTGATAGATCAGTCTGCATCATTCTGGGGGAACAGAGTTTCGACGAGAAAATATAAATTATCAAAATCCAGAGCAGTGGAGAAGCTTTGGATTGCTGCCTATGACATCCGAAGCTAGATGGAGAGACTAGACTAAGAATTATAATATATAATTTTTGACATTTTGGGCACGCTGGCCTTGAAGGATGTTTTTAGAGAATTGGACTGACAGCATAGAGGAATTAATGTTGATTGAATGCAAATGAGTTATTTCTGTTTTGCAGGCGACATTGTTATCATCGGCCGTACAGCGCATGAACTCAAGACAATGCTTCAAAAATTTCATCTAACGTCACTGACTCGGAATGAATCTCACAAAAACGAAGGTCATAAACTCAAAGGATATCCGAATTACTCTTAACGACCAACTCATTGAAAACGTCGCTGAATACATTGACTTAGATCAGAAAATTTAACTTGGCCGGGAGAAGCAGACTTATTTCCGAGATTTTAAGAAGAATATGCCTCCTATGGGCTGCTTTCAGTAAACCAGAACTTGTCCTCAAACAATAAGAATTCTCTATGAACCTTCAGAGAAATGTACTGCCATTACTCACTATGTCCTCGAGGCAATGGTGGTAACCCGTCATTCGGCCAACAAATTGCAAACCACATAAAAAAAAATAAGGAGGAGTTACTCTACGAGACAAAATGAGAAATGAAGATACTAATTAAAACACTTTGTATTCCATGCAAAATTTAATCCAAAAGGACTTCTTATAAAAGCATAACAGAGCGCTTTCGGCCTAAGCCATCATCAGTGCTACTTGTCATTGGACTTGAAGAACATATCTACGAAGAGTAAACAAACAACGGTCAAAACGCAATTAAAAAGTTAAAAGTCACATTTTAAAAAGTAACATAATTTTAAAGGACAATGCCCAACCACGATTTTCGAAGAGGCCAGAGCAAGAACTGGAGAGATCGATGTGATGCAGGTCAAATGGCGATGGCCCCAAGGAGGGTCCTGAATTCGTGTCCTAGAGCAACCAGCAGGCGTGCTGATAACAGAGGTCGTAGCGGAATATTCAGAGGATTGCAGAGAGTAACTGGACCCAAACTGCTGTAAATAAAGTGACTTCAAAATTTTTGAAAGAGGCTTATATGCAGGAGTGAATGGATACGGGTTGATGAAAAATAAATATCATCATGTTAAGGCCGAGTATTTTAAATGTATGTTCTGGAATTTACAAGGAACCTATATGGCTATGTAGGGTACCCAAAACATTTTACATTTTTTACATAAGCTTTGTGGATGGAAACTTTTTATTTCGCCCTTTGAGGTTATTATTTAAACCAAATCTTTATTTAGCATGATTCATGAGCTAAACATTTAATCGCTTGTTCTGTATATAGTAGGCATCGGCTAATTACTTGAATGAGATGTATGCTCTAACGTTACGTGACATTTCCTAAAACATGATACATGGATGTACTAATGGCATGCCACTATCAATATTCTGCCTTGGGCTAAATTATCTTAGTGTTGGTAGGGATATAATATACTGAAATAGCGATAATAACATATTGTGCTTTCATACATAGCCATTATGTTTAAGGAAAATATCTATGTCAGTTATACCAACTAAATATATACAAGTGAATAAGTAAGTGATCCTACTTATCACTTCGTTATAGTTAAAATTCCTCTCAGAATATTGTCCTCTTATTTAAATGCATCTTGTTCATTCCATGGTCTACGACATGAAGTGACTCAATGATATTTGCAAAATTGATTAGTGCAGCTTTGAAATCTGTTAGTGAAGACAACAGCTAGTCTTTTCTTCCTCGAGAAAGGACAATGTTGGTAAGGCTACTGATTAGGTCAGAAATACTAGCAGTGTCATAAATAATAGTGTAAAAGCTATGCAAATAAATTTGAAATCAAGATAATAAAAAATATATACATATATATAAAACACAGCTAAATAACATATATACATATAATCAAATAATCTAGAAAAAGCAAGTAAGGTATAAAGACGAAGGTATTTTTGTATGTTCATATATTAGAGTTCTTGGGAAGTCTCCATAAGAAACTAGCAGGTCCATTCTGCAATACACTTACGGTCTAGCTAGGGATTCCAAGAATTTAGCTAACATGGCCGACTTGAACTACGACGTATCTAAGGGCGCGGCACCTAATGCATATCCCCGAACTCCTCGACCCCACATCCACCACAAATTTCCGGCCATGAGGTCATCAAGATTCGACTATTTGAACCATATCAAAAATAATTCGCTTGAGGTAGAACATCCTAAGAGATTCGGTTCGGCTCTGTATATAGTTTTAAACAGATCTGTATACGGATTTAGATAGGCTTGTATATAACTTTAGATATCTTTAGATAGGTCTGAGGCTGCATATACTTATATCAGACCTACCTAAAGATGTAGTACATATTTCTAAAGCTGTACACAGACCTGTCTAAAGCTGTTCTAGGCCTGTAACAGACCTGTCTAAAACTGCATCAGGCGTATCTAAAACTCTTTAAAGTTTTATGCAGACCTGTCTAAAGCTGTATCAGACCTGTATCACATGCGTCGATCGGGCATTGGGAACATTTTCACTGGCTTAGTACATAATCAGTCAATAAATCGTACTGGATTCTGGTCATCGTTTGAGGTAAGCCTTCAAACTTATAGGCATTTATAGCAATACATTTTAAAACATACAATAATTCTCTTACCTTCCCGAATAATCATCTTCTCGGTGGTAATATACATTAAAATAGTCTCATAGATGTCAGAAAAATTGATTTCGGAATTTATCGGTTATTTTTCTGGATTTGTTCCAATATTTAATAGGGAAAGTTAAAAATTCAGTCAATGTTTATTTCTGATATAACCTTCAAACGTCAGATGATAATAATAATTGTTGTTTGCCTATTGAAGGGTACCCTTGGAATGTTGCCAGATATACATGTTTCTCTAGCGATCCTCGTGCGATTTTGATGTGTTTGCGGACCAAGCCAACAAGAAACAACATAATTAATTGATATGCTACCAGCTTGATATTAAACGACTTAACTGAGCTTTCGCTTGATGTAGGTAGGCAAGATGATTTGGTGGTTGCGTTGTGTTCCCTAAATTTGGCAACACCGCTTGAGTTGCTTCGCAGCTGTTCCAACGGAGACGCAGGCTCTTGGCTAAAGGTCTGAATTATTGCCCCGCTGATTTATGTTTTTAGCGGTTTTGATGTCTGGAATTTAAAATAGCTGCCCGGCCGGAATGAAGTAGTTTCTGTTTCATTGCTCATTGCGAATAATTGTTTTATCGGCGGTTTTCTGTGTCCTGCCAGATATACATAATATCATACAGCCTTAGGTACGTTTTATCGCACATTGAAGATGTTATTAAATTTGGTGCCAACTATCTTGTTGTATTCTACGTGTGTCGCCAAACAATATGAAGTGGGCCTATTGGTCGAATTTTTTCTGGCCCTCGACCTCGTTCTCTTTCCTGGTAAACCCTCCAAAGAGGTAGTGCGTAAGCCTGAGTCAAAGTTTTAAAATTTCTAATTCGCCCTTACGGGGATAATCTTATTTCGTGTTAGAGAAGTTGGCAGTTACCAGTTTGGTGGAATGAATAATTAATTCATTGAATTGACTGGATTGGTTGATTTTTGTTCTGAAGTCAAGGCTTCTTTTGGTAACTGGCCACGTGCGGAGGATTCCGGAGCCAAATACGCCGTTTCCTTCCTTAAGGGGTGCCTGTAGGAGAGAGCCGTGCTCCCATTCGTTATCACTACCAAAAACCCTACGTAGCTTCTACATAATGTTATTGGCGTATTATTAGTATTTTTCAGCGTCGTATTAGATTGCGTGTTTTATTTCTTTCTGCGTCGTTAGATATTTTTGGAACTGTTTAAGTGTAAGCATAGCTTACCAATGTTAATCTAAATAACTGCTATATTTACTATTGTGGATCATTTAATGCTCATAGTTTTATTCCATATTATATTTCTCTATTCTTACAATTTAATATTTATCGTGGCAAATGATAAACATTGTCGTTCTGACTGATTAACTGTCTGATTATAATAATTTTACATAACGATATTTCATAAACTGAATCGTTAAGGCTTATTTATGTATAACTGCGACACGTATACCATGGTAAACGCACACAAGGTTTAGTAGTAATAGTATTGCCCTCATGGCTCTTATTGCTTGTATGATGAAACGATAGATATGTTATGCATATTGCGTTTATTATTAATTTGTTGAAATTTGGATTTTGTTCTTTCGTAATCATTAGGTATATTATATTGTTACTTCCGTTATAGCTAAACGTGCCTAACAATTGTTCGATAATTCTTTATCTATTCCACTTCCATTAAAATTCAATTTAATTCAAATTACAGTCTGTATGTATACACAACTGATCTAGTTCCATATTTATAAGCATATAGGTTGTTACTTGTTTTCAATTCCTTCATAATTCTTTTTTTTTTCATATTTATACCAACAAGCGCGCAATAAACTTAAACCTGCATGAATGTACGGTCTTTTATTTGCTCTGAATTATCTCAACCAAACAAGTGTAGTTGATAGTCGCTTGATTTTGAATCGCCCTTAAGGATTCTGCGGATTTAGTTATGTCAAACTGGTGGCGCCCTGGTCAAGAGTAAATAATTGACCCACTCCCACGCCGACGAGCAGTCGGAGCACATGTTGCGCTGGCCGCATCCTTAAGGGTAGGTAACCTCTTATTCATTTTATATTGCTAACTCATTTAAAAGGGTTTTACGCGCAACAACAACCGCATTTTTGCTGATCGTGGGGTCGGGAGAACGTTTTCCGAGCAGCGGAAAAAGTATGAAAGGGAAGGCTTAGAAACTGGCCTAGGCTACCTTTGGGATAAAATCAAAATCAGTATCATAATAAAAATCTAGTCAGTATTTTTGCATTATATTTACAATCTTGGAGAGTGATAAAATATCATCTGAAAGTACAGAATTAATTACTTCATTCATTTAAAATATATCATCGAAGGAGAAGTTGGAGTCATCCACATTTATTCGGCCTTAGCGTTCGAACTAAATTGTGGTTTTTCGTGCATGTTTGAGTATCCAAAACTACTCTATACGACCTATAAAAAAGTGGTCAAGTTGGTGAAGTACTAATGAGGGCTGTGCTATTTATTTTCATTATAGTAGACGATAAATACTTTTCTTCCGTTCGAACACCTACTAGCCTTAGCTACATCGATATGAGGACCATATGTGGTCGTTAAAATGTGCAGCTACTCCTTGAAAATGTTTTTTTAAATATGCATTTTTTGGAACATCTCGGATAGAATTTTGGGACATTCCCAATTCTCCTGGTCGTAGCTTTCAGTTTAGGTGACATAATATATCTCTTGGGTTTAAATAATCCTCGTTCTGTATATTCTTAAATGCTTCGTTCTGTATAATTGTAAAACGTATTATAGATACAACAAATAAAGTCTTGTTTGTAGACCATGCAAAACTTTTTCTGTTAAAGAAACTGTGAATAAATTCGGTTTATTAATGTGCCTCAAATTGCTTCCACGTATTAAAGTTATATGGTCATTAAGCGCTTATTAAAACGCTCTGAACATTGGAGCTCTTTATTTCATGCAAGATGCACATTATTTGTCGACCTAATAAAGTGGAAATTGTGCGGCATATTCTCCAGTGCCATTTTATGCTATTTCATGCATGCATTTTTAAACAACTTTTTCCTACGATTTAGTTGGAGCTTTTAATATTTTTTTTTAAACAGGAAAATAAAATCTGCCCTTCATATATTTTATGAGTTTTCTTTGGACAGAAACGTTATTATAGACATGGTTTGTGTCAGTTATGTCGCTTAATTACAACTTATTTTATTTGGGGTCTGGTCAATTATTAACAATTAATTTTAAATCATTTATGACCACAAAGGAGGGGGATGGTAATTAACTGTATAACTGACCACCTTACGAACTGTATTAAAATAGGCAAGTGGGATTTCATTCATAGGGTGTGAATTGAAACATATATTATATTTTTATTAAGGTACTTTAATAATGCAGAATTTATTTTGCATTAAATATGAACAATAAATAAAATGTTTTCTAACTACCTTCATGCATTCATCTTCTCACACGTAAAACTAAATACTTAACATCAGATTAACTATTAGTAAATATCTAACAAAGCTTCTTGATTATTTAAAGATTATTTAATTAACACGAACTCCTTTCTTTACTGAATTTAATAAAGCATTCTTTTATTTTGACTAACTGGTTTTCCTTACACACTCAATACCTTGTTACTTTGCTTTTTCTGCAATGGAATAGAGTTGTCTAACTACCATTTTCCAACCGCCATTTTACATTTGTCAATCGGCACCAACAGGAGAGACGCTACAGGGTTTACGTCTTGAGAAAGTGCGTTTAAAACGCCCAAATAGTCCGAAATCTAGGTCTGAAAAGGGGAACACAGAGTACACGATTTATAATGCCTGTGCAAACAAATGAGAAAACGACCTTAATATCTTGACATCAACAGACCTACGACGAATGCTTGTACGGTACTTCTTCAACTCCAACCTTCAACTTTTTATCGGTGGCCATGGGAGGGAGAACTGAGCTAGGACGCGGAAGGCATTTGATAGGGTAGAAAATATTTTAGTTAAAAAAAATGTTTTTTTTGTATTGAAATTAATAATATTCTGCGCAAAGTTCGATTATTGTTCACAGTTCAAAAGAAACTGGCAGAAGCCCAGACCATTTCCTATAAAAATGAGAAAACTATAGCTCATAAAAAAGTGTTCCATTTATACCACTTCATCTCTATTTAGTAAATTTCTCAATGACATTTAAATTAAGCAAAAAATAGGTAACTTTGCTACAATTTAACCCACTCTGTATCTCTTATAGTTTCTCAATGAGTCTACTTTAACCATAATCAAAATTTCAAATGTTTCATTTTTTTTTCGATCTTCAAAAATGTCTAAAAATATATCGAGTGTATATTGTGGTTGTTATACAAATTATTAATCAATAGGATTAAACTATTGTCTAATTTACTAAAGCGTTTTTCTTTTTCAGGTATGTGTGAGTATTCCAGCCTCTAAGGTTATTAGCATGCAGTATTCAGGTAACGTAATTATTTTAGAATCTTAATTTTATTTTGGGAAATAGAAGTTATTTATGCTTGAAGAAAATTATTAACAGGACACATGTAATTTTACTACATGTTTTTTTAAGATAAAAAGGCATTTAATTTTATTTTATAAGCTTGTATTAATTGGTTCTTATTATTTTTCTTGTATACGATAAAACAGGAATTTTTGTTCTATGAACTTGGTCAGTTAGTCTGTTCCGAGTACGAATCCCGTCTGTGCTGGTCACGCCCCACGAAAAAGCGTTTGGCATTCTGTAACGCGATTAGTTAATTGCTTGACAACCGGTCCATATGCCTGGTTCACTCAGCGGTGTTAATATTTATAGGTGTGGGTCGTAGTGTAGACAGTTAGGCAAAGGCACCACTAAATATTCTAATAAGAATATATAAATGATTTTTAAGTATTGAAATTAGGATAGTAAAATTTAGAAAAATTCTATAGCTAAGAATATTGAGAAACGTAAAAAAATTGCATAAACTCAACTCGACCTTGACTTGAGCATACCAAAATAAACATCAAAAATATCCTAATTGAGCTATGTATTTAAATATTAAATATATTCTCAGACATAATGTGTGCAATAGAAAATTAATTAGGTCTCAAACCTAATTGAAATTATGGTATCGCACTTAAAATAAAAATAAGATTCTTTAAAATAAGTATTACCCAAATTATAAAATCATTAACTATTAATCTTAAATTCTAAATCAATAATACTGCCTAGTTCCTTTTTTTAAATATTCCTAACTAAAATCTGAATTTTAAGGTTCTGACTAAGTAACAGATAATCACAGGACGCTTTAAATAAAACACCCCAAATAAAGATTAATCTGATAAATAAAAAATTAATTAATAATTAATCCCATGGCAGCGATAATATCAGTGGACAAATAAACAGTTAAAAAAGAAGTATTAAATTAAATAAAGTTTATTAACCTGTGAAGAAAATATATAGTCAATGAAGATCTACAAGGGAAATCGAAATGAGCTCAATTCGGTAACCTGCTTATGGACAAAAACCTAAAGTGGTATGCTGTAAGAGCATAAGGCTAACAGCAAATTACGTTACTATAGTGTTAGCAAGACATTTGCTAACCAAGATAATTCATATACGGTAATGAAAGAAGTCCGTATTAATTAATCAAATGGCGGTAAGCAACGAAAATAGATACGATAAAAGATAATAAACGATCAAAAGTCATTTAAAGGTAAGTCGATAACAATAAGATAAGTAATTATATGACCTACAGTAAGGGCGTAGAATTTAGCTAAATATACGTAATACAAAAAGTAAATCAGATCATTATTCCAAGACATTGACTAACCAAGATAATCTCGTATACGTTAGTGAAGAAAGTCAGGATTAATTAATCAAATAACGATAAAAAATCTGTTATAGATACGATAAAAGATAATAAATGATTAAAAATTATTTAACGGTAGTTTCGAAAAAGATAAGACAAGATATGATAAGTAAAATAAGCAATTATAGGGCCTACTTGTATGTCATTTTCTTATGGTCATACGGAAGTGGCATTAATTGGCAGTAGTTGATGGTTATTTCCTACCTCATACGGCTTGGTTGGCCCCAATTAGAGCTCTAGTGCTTCCTGTGAAATTGCACGTCACGCCATGTAGGTCAGCATCACGGTTTCAAACTGGAGAAACATTCTAGGCTAGCGAAAGATCGGGCGGAGGATGGACCCTTTTGAAAAGGGTAATGTCACTTTACATAAAATATATTTATCTACTTTCATTAGTAATATGAATTTAACAGTTCTATAAATGGTTTTGTAAGGGCACCTATTACAGAACTAGTGCTGTAATAGATGGCTTTACAGCACTAGTGCTGTGATGAAAAAAACCGGTTTTATTAATATTTTGCTGTTAAAAAAAACCACACCTTTTAGAAGAATGATTTATTTATTGTTAACAATTATAAAATTAATTATCGATTATTAATTAAAATTAATTATTATTAAATTATAAAACTTAAGGTTTATTATAAATATTAATAATACACTTTTTACAGTTAGAAATTTGTATACCAGAAGTGGATGTGATGGAGCCCTTTACGTTCGAATTTCCAATCATTAAATCCGTGTCTGACCCCATGATCTTCTTTGCTATTTGTTTCTTATTTTCTAAAGAATTCTCAACGTAGCCTTCTGCGGTAGAAGACGACGCTTCAACATCTGTATATCTGCACCACCATCAACTAGAATGGTGGCTGAGGACCTCCTAAAACAATGTCCAGTGTATCCTTCGGGATTCTTCAATCCAAGTTTTGTTGCAATCTTTTTTGGTATACATCCAAAACTATTAATTCCGACAGGCTGGGAGGTACATTTTCCTTTTCCGTAGAATACAAAAAACCGCCTGTGAGATGGATTAAGAGGACGAAGTTTAGCATATTTTCGAAAAATACTTAAACAGTTGACATCTGTCACATTTCCTTCTGTTATAACAAATTCTCGGATAATTTTGGTTTTCGAGCATGGAATCACAATTTTTATAGACAAATCATTGTATTCAATATGATCCAACATTAACTTAGTTAGTTCTTCGCACCGACAAGCCCCAAAAATGCCGATTATCATAACAACCTTCATAAGTAAATATGTTTCATCATCTGCAGTACTAAGAAAATTACATACGTCTTCCTTTGTAAAAACTTTGGACTTTTTGGCTTTGTAACCCTCTGATCTTCTTTTTAAAATTGCGATTAGTTGAGAAAATCTGCTTATATCTTGATTTTTCTTGACTGAAATCATAGTTTTCAACATTGAGTAGTGAGTCCATAGTGTAGGTGTTTTCTGGGAGCGTTGCTTCCCGGAAAAATATCCCAAAATGATTTTCTCAGACACCTCTTTTATTTTGTTAGCTTTGCACCAATCTTCAAACTTCTGGTACTGCAACTCATACAGTGCCTTGGATTTTGTCGGAACTAAACTTGAGATCGCTTCGTTTGCCGCTGCTTCTATATCAGAGGGTAAACGTCCATCAGAATCGCTCATTTTGAAAAGCGCTTTTTATATTTTTGGATTTGTTTGACAAAGTTTCGACAGTAACCATGCGAAACAGTAACCATGCGAAAGTTAACATAAAAAACTTGATTAGTAAACTTAATAGCAGGTGCATTTTTACAGGTACATTTTTATTTTTAAAAATGCCTTTTGCCAAATATTTTTATTTCATAGATGTACGTAGATAAAATTTTGTACAATATTCTTGTTGTAAATTCATATTACTACACTCGACAACTTTAACATCTCGTGTTGTAATATGAATCTTTACAACACTTATATTGTAAATAACTATTACGAGACGATATTTTCGATAATACGATAAAATATTAATGGCAGAGTGCTTGCCTATTTACCTCATGATAAATTAATAAGATAATAGTAGACCTAATGATCAAAATTACAATGATAATAACTCAACTTCCATGAAGAGAATGTTCGAAAATGAGGGACGACTACGAACACTTCGGAGCTGTTTCCCTCGATACCAGTTGGGTACGTTCCAATATTCCAAAGTATGAAATAGTTAATATTTTAAATTTTAAGATATACATTCTAAGTTCAGAATACGTATGTTTAAGTAAGGTAATGAGAATATAAACCACATAAATCTACCAGTGAAAGGGACGAAACTATATTTCTGGGTTTAGTAGTATTTACAACGCTACAATTCGTTCTGGACTACCCCTCACGTTCAGTCAACATTGTCGTCTTAACTTATGAATTAGTGAAATTCTGGGATGTGATTTGAAACTATTTAAATCTCGCTCCACAAGTTCTTGCGTAACCGCCAGAAGCGAGGAATTTGGTAGGACCTCTTATTCTGGAACCGCATCGTTAATACTATTTACAATAATATTACCATGTTATTGTAAGTGTAATGATTTGTTTCAAAATAGAAGAGCTCTGAAATGTGGTGAGGTCATTATCGTTCAGGGTAAACAAATCACTACGTGAAGAATTTCATACCATATAAATATTAAGTTACAAAAAACGAAAAATAAGATAATTACTTTTATACAAAACCGCGGATTAGCCGAAAAGAATATTTAAAAATTTACTTTTTATGCCAGTATTCTTAAGTATAAATAATTTTGAAAATGCTGAGAGGAGAGAAGTATTTGATACACTGTTGAAAATTAAAATTCGTTTCCAAGTAAGCTCTGGCGGCAAAGTGCTAGAGACGTCTTTCTTTCATGGTTTATGTCTTAATGAGAGGAATCTATCAGCAATGCAAGGTATAATTCCAATATATTCGGGTGTTTTAACGTCCTAATGGTGTGTGGGTTAGTTTTCTTTATTCTCTGTTTCTACATGTTCAAAAGTAGCGTGACATTCGCGTACAAGGAGAATATAATACACTTATAAAGACATGCATATAAGAAGCCCTAAGTCTGAGTATTGAAGAATTGTAGCAAAATGAACCCATGGAAGACCCATATAGCCCCTTTAATCAAGCGAAAGAAAAACAGGAGGTTAGAACTTTTAGCATGCATTGGAGATGAAGTTATTCCACTATCTGGGGTTGATAAATACTGGAGTATATATTAGAAGCCTTGCTACATTGGAAAGTCGAAATTACTGTAGCTCTAGGTAGACGTTTTCACGACATGACCCAACCCTCCTGGCTTTATTCAAGTAGCCTAAAGGAATGCTCTCCAAAAAATGCTAAGATTTACCTTGTTCCGAGTTTCACTTTAGTAAAAGGAGGACACGAACTTCAAAAAAGGTTAAATCAAATGATTTTTAATGTCAGTACTAAGTGGGTGAAAATGATGGACAGACGAGACGTGTACGTGGATCTAGTGATCCTATACTTTTGAAGGAACTGACACAGAATTATCTACATACTGTGATTAATTTGGAATTATACGTGGAAACAATAGAGGCAATAATTAGATTTACAGGCAGCTCATTACTATTCTTATATTTTATACAACAATAAATAAAATATTATTACTGAAATACAATAACCAATGATAGGGTAGAGCTTTATTGGCTTCAAACCAAAATTAATATTAGATTTCCTTGATAGAAATGATTTGTGGAATATAATAGTGTATTTTGTGTATAGTAATATCCTTTTATTTTCGTACTAAGCCCATATCATCCACCGCAAAC